>MU834045.1:0-49898 GCA_029204225.1 Diphasiastrum complanatum
GAGGACATGAACTTGATTGCATCCCTTGTCTCTTGTGCTGTGAAGGATTCAGTTGTTGCACTCGAATTTTCGGGGAAAACCCCGTTTGGGGCAACTGGGCAGCCAATGATAGCACTGAAAATCTGCGTGAAGCTGCATTGTGTTGGCGCTTGAAGCTCTTGGAGCACTCTGGCAAGCATTGGTTAGCCTGGTAGCGGGTTTGCTACTTGGAGTGCAAAAGCAATTGGGCTGTAATCTAAATGTGGTGAAATTTAAGGCTTGCAAGCAGTAATTTGCTTCACAATGCCCAGGCCCGGCCCAAGGCCATATGAGTGCGTTAGAAGGGCATGGCACAGTGATGCTCACCAGCCTTTAAGAGGCAGTCTCACTCAAGAAATACTGCGGTATGTTTCTGCCTTTTTTCGTAGAAGTTTTCTCCAAAAAAACTCTCTTCGCTCTGATCGGCATGCAAATGTGCGACCTTTATTTGCTTGCTCCTTGTAGTTCGTACCTGAAACTAAGCTTTCATTTGTAGAGTTCTCACCGAGTTACACAAACCCGAAACAAGGCGCAAGAAGGAATGGCAAGAGAAGTTACCAACGGTTGTCTTGCGTGCAGAGGAAATTCTCTACTCAAAAGCTAAATCCGAGGTTGAATTTATCCCAGCATTTTATTCTTGTTACCTGTGATGCTTGCCACAATAGTTTGCAAAGGATTATCGCTGTTCCGACAACCTTTATTCAACTTGACTTCCTTTTTTGGATGGTGGGTTGCAGGCTGAGTACATGGACGTCAAAACGCTGAAAGATCGGCTGGAGGATGCTGTAGATACTATGATTCGAAGAACTGATGCAAGCAGAGAGGATCCTTACATGCAACCCTGCGTGGAAGGTGAGCCGCTTTTGTTATGCTGCTTAACGTGCATCTTCGGCGACAAAAGAAGCTGAAACTTTGTTTCTCCTATTCTTCAGTGAAAATGCAATCTTTCCTGTTGTTGTAGGTCATGCATAGAGTCACTGACTATGGACGTTGATTTGTGTTTGGTTGCAGCTGCTTTGTCTCTTGGTTGCTATCCTAAGAATTTTCCAAGGGGACAGAGACCAGGAGCTCGACAGTCTGGCATCACTAAGCGAGTTGCATCGGCATTGTCGGGTGCCTCTTCTGGTTCGAGCACTGGTGGTTCTCCATCTCAGCAGAATCAGTCAAGCATTCATGTGCACGCATTACAAGATCCCCGTAGAGAAGATAAAAAACATTTTGCAAAAGCATCACCGATTTCCTTACCAGGTGAAAACTTTCTTTCATCACCTCGCCCCGAGCTTCCTATGCCTGGAGCAATGAATCCAAGACTTCTAAGGCCGGCCTTTTGCCCAGAGCCCAGATCAGTTCTTTATACAGGTCATCATCTGAATTCGGCTGCTATCAATAGTGGGTCTGTTTCAAAACGAGAAGAGCTTTGTCCCAACACGGTAGACTTTCAACCACGAGCCAAAGCATCCCAAGATTCTCAAGCCGTAGCTAAATTACATATTCCAAATGCAGTAGAGCTGGCTACAAGGTACCCTTCTGTATGTCGTAGCTCACATAACAGCACTGACCCAGCTTGTAAGTCTTTAAATGCATCTCCGTATAGTAGCTCCCTCCATGGATCCCATGTCTTTCAACCTTCAGCGGGGTTAACGTCATTCACTGGTAGTTTGCGGTTTGAAACTCCCGTGTTTGCAGAAAATAACAGACAAATGGAAGCTTCAGTTGCTCGTCTTGTGAAAAATGCTAGGTCAGTCGCATTGACTTCCTACTCTCCCTCTCCTGCGAACAGTTTTGCGAATCCTGTTTCTGGCAAGGGCAGAATGCTGCCATCTCTTCTTTCCCAGGTCAGATGTGCTACTCCCGGTGATTCAGCAGAGTCTGTTTTGAAAGGTCTTTGGAACCAACCAAAAGAAACTTCAAGCTTAACAAGGGTCCAATCACCGGCAGAACAAAGCACAGCGGCTTCTCCTATTCCAGTGCTTGATGACCTTCAGCTTAGATTGGCTCCACCAGGAAGGTTTCTTTCATCTTCAGCCATAAGCCAAGGGTTCACTAACAGTGACAGTTGTTTTACACATCTTCCTCTCCAGCAATCAGAAGAGGCTCAAAAATTTGTCAAGCCTTCTCTTGAGGGGAATCCAGAGACTGCCCAGGTGCTCAATGCATACCCATCAGAGTTCCATCTGGTTAGGCCCATGAACGTGGATGCTGCAACCTCAAAAATGATACCTGATTGTCAACTGGGAACAAAATATTTGCATGAAATATGTGCTTCTAATACTGAAAAAAAGGAAATACCTGCTACCAAGAGGCAGCGTTGGTACACACAAGCATTTTCAATGAATGCAAGGAACAGTGGCTGCTCCGAAGAATCATGCGATTTGCAGATTGGAGTTCATTTGCAAGTGAAAAGGTAAACAGTGTTGTTTGGCTTTTCCCCAGTTAACCGTGACAGGTTTCATAATATGTCAAGACCACCATGTATAAAGAATCACATGGAGAAAGTAGGGCAGACATAGAACCATTGATGAAAGCCTAGGCACAGCCTGCAATTTCGATAAGCGAATGTCTCTTTCTTTTGCCTCAGATTCATGTATATTAGTAGAACGGGCATATGAATATCAACATCTTGAATGCATACTTACTAGTGAAGAATACATGCCTCGCCATATCTTCATTTATCCGTTGTCAACCTTGGATCGGATTCGTGCAGTTGTAGCAATAATTTACTTGTGACGTATTTTAAGAAGAAACATTGAATTGAAGCTTTGACAAATGTATTTGGTACTTCACAAATGATATTTGGCTCTGATCGCCGTTGGAGTTTTGACTTCTGCTGCTCCATGAATATTTAGCATGTGTTCTCCTGATTTCATTCGCTTTCTGATGTACTAGCAGCCCATCAACAGCCCAATTTTTGTTGTCATCTAAGAATATAGTCCAAGTAACATCGTCTTGTAATTGCAAAGGATCAAGCAGATTTCTCTAATTGCAGCTATTTTAGAATCAGTCCCATTGAGATTGTATATTAAGAATAAATATCCTGGAAAGAAATTCGGCGGGATGAACAATCAAAAGCAAACTATCAAAGGGATCTTGTTTGCCTGTTTAAGTAGCAGCATCGTTTCCATCAAGTAGTTTTTTGTTTGGCTGAAACAAGTTCATGACAAACCTCAATAATTGAACCTTGAAAGTCTACCAATCAATACTGCTGTCAAGGTTGTCTACAAAGCATTGCTGACTATCAAGAACGCATGAGCAGTTGAAGTGTGAAGCGGTCATGTGGATAATGCACTTCCTATCTTCTTGCGTCTTGATTTCATGGTGCACCTAGACCTCACCAGAGGTTGACATCAGGGTTGTGAGTTAAATAAAATGGTAATCTGCCTGTTAATCTCAATACTCCAATTATAACTGCAGTTTCAACCAGATACAAATGTTGCTTTTATAGAAGTGGATCTCACGCAAGGAAATTGTTTGTTTTAGAAGTGGATCTCACGCATGGTAAACTTCAAAAGTATTAGTCAAAAAAAATTTTGGTCTTCCAGGCATCCAGTTAGGGGCTCTTTCCATGGTCACCCCCTCACCCGGGCGTTGCGTCAGCCTACTTCATCTTTTCACCTGAGACCCGTTCTCTCCAAGACCTGATAGACCTGATTTCTGAAAAATATGCAAACCTGCTCACAGCATGGAAAGGCGCGCTTATCCGCCATTCATATCAAGGGAGGTGGGCGAGCATGCCACAGCAAACCATTCATGGCCCCCAATCAAATAATCAAAAATTGTGTCTCTCTTGTCCCTCTATCTGGGTGCCATGCTAGACTTCAAGCATTGCAGCATCTAGTGGCACACAGCTACCCAACATATGGTATAATAGCATCATGCATGAAAAGAGGAAACCTAAGAGGGGAAAGTAGGTGTAGTTAGGATTCTGGGGACACATCTCAGGCCATCCTTATTATATGCACGGTTGCAGGACAATCCTTTCCATGTGCTCGATCTGTGGCAGATCGGCTCTCTGAAAGGCCAACCTTGGAGAGATAAAGACAAATGTCGACATACTGATCCTAAGGCATATAGCCAGGTCAAATAAATATTTGTTATGTCTCCCAAGGGTCGTCAAAAGTTCTCACATTTAGGGCCTTTCAGGGGCTGAGAACTCACAAGCTGTCGGAGTGGGTACAAACATGTGAGCGTGTGCTCCTGCATTTGCAGGTCCGCACATGAGAACTACTGGAACTGCTAAGCCTTGATAGGTTTTATGCAAATATCAACTTATTTGCAAAGCAGAGTTTTGGCATATGGTAGTAAACTGGGGACACTTGCCATGTGATGAGCCCTCATAATGGAGATCATTTGCTCACAAACTTGCTGAGTTGCTGTTGCAGGCTAAAAAGTGATGTGGTAAGTAGTTAGTAGGCAGGGTCACAAACACTGCAATGTTTCATAGAAACAGGTAGATAGAAACCCCAAGTTCCTGGTATAGAAACAGGTAGATAGAAACCCCAAGTTCCTGGTAATGAAACATCTAAGTTTTTGAAATACTCCCTGTCACATAAAATCTCAAGGATCAAAGCTGCTTGATAAATCTCAATTTTGAGAATGTGTTCTATAAATACATTGGCACTAGCTTTTTCTTCTCATTGAAAAACCAACTTGTCTTTCCCTTTTTCAGCCTCTATTATCCTTCAACTTTTGCAGTTGGACAGTTTTTATTCAAGTTCAAAAAAGCACTCGCAATTTCTTTGTAGAAAGTTAACTAAAACGTCAAGACTTTGGAATTTAAAATGTTTATAATGCACATAGTTTGGCAACATGTTGATGGGAAACCGTATCTGAAGTGATGTTAAATTAACCTACCATGTCATTAACGTACCATGTCTATCTAGTTTTTAGAAGTCGATTTGAAAGGAAGGTAGTCTGTTTGAAGGCCAAGATTTATGCCAAATTAATTTCTAGCACTTCTTAAACTGTTTCCTAACAAATTTCTTCTTGAGCTGCTTACGCCCTACTCACATCAACAATTATTAAACATTTCCTTTCTTTTCTAGTTACAAGATCAATTTGTAGAAATCAGGACTATTTTGTAAAATTTACAATCAGCCAGCTGGATGGAAGACTTTGACACACATTTGTGAGCAATGGCCAGATTTTGAAAATGGGTATATAGAAATCAAACTTGAAGAATAGATCCAATTCTGAAGCATTGAGCATCCTTGCCTGGGGGTAAGCCTCTCAGTGCAGGATGCAATCCCTGCATCAGTTTTTGGTACTTTTGTCTTAACCTTGACAAAATTTAACCTATGTTTTGGAGTGACTACTATGATTCAAGTAGTGTCATTCTCCTTGTTTTTGAAGGGGTGATTTTATGCCTATCAAAATGGTGTGAAAACTACTAGATTTTAGTTGAGAGGCTTCTTCATAAACTATTTTACTTTCGCTTACAAGCATGAAAAGTGAAATAGTATCTTGCTTTTTGGAAAGCCAATACACCCCTCCATCACATATAAATGTTGCAAATGATAATGGACTTTCTATCCACCCTGTCACTTGCAAAATTAGAATCCAAGTAGGCTCTTAAACCAAGATTAGTCCCTTGATAAAGTGTGCCAAAATTCCTAGTAGCCGAGATGCTCTTAAACCAAGATTAGTCCCTTGATAAAGTATGCCAAAATTCCTAGTAGCCGAGATGAGATGTATCTAAAGCCCCTTTGGCCATTTTCCAATGAGATACAAGTGGACTTTGCATAAATTGGCTTAATCTTCCTACACTACAACTAAGATTAGGCCTAGTTATAGTCAAATAGGCTAAGGAGCATATTAGTCTTCTATAAAGTGTGATGTCTTCAAAGGATGCTTCATCACCTCTTATAAATGCTTTTGCACTTTGCTCCATAGGTGTCTCAATGCCTTCACAATTCTTCATTCCAAAATAATAAAGATATGTGCTTAGCTCATAACGATTTGTGTGCACAAAAAGCTTAGCACTTTGATGCACTTTTATATGCAAGTCATAAAGAGCAAAGAATTCATGTGTTTCTCTTTTTCTTGGATGTGTGGCCCAATGCACAATATATACAGGTCATAAATAACAAAAAATTTGTTAAAGAAAATAGATCACAAAGATCCATTTATGCCCTTTGATCTTTGGCTAATATGGATAGCAGCACATGTAGCATCATTAACAATGTAGAAATTTTGCATCTACTACATATAGAAGATGTAAACTCAATAAGAACTTGTCAAAAACACTTAGATATAATAATTTACTTTCCAGTTCTTACAACTGCCGTACGACAACAGTTTTCACACGTGAGAACTCATACACATAAGCCTAAATAGCATTCTATACACAAGAATCCACTATATCATTGCAAATATGCAAAAAATAGAACCCAAAGAGATATCTTTCATAAGAATGAATGAGAGAAGAATAAGAGAGATGGGTTCCTCCCACACTTGTAGCCTATTTATAACATCTCCTTGTACTATTTGGATCATCTTGTCCAAGCTTATCAACTCATGGAAGTTTCTAGAAACTTTTCCAAGAAGCTAGATAACTTGACTAGATTCAATGTACCTCTTCTAACCAATTAGAGTAGGTCCAAATTTGACCTTATCAACTTGCCTAAGCTGCCAAAAATATGAAGATTTAGCAAAATTTAGCTTGATATTCTCTCATCATTATGTACATATGTAAATCTCATGTGTGTGGAGCATGTTCACACGTGTGGAGAGTAGGCATAATCATCTTAGATCATTAATCTTTAGTCCTATGCCAAAATACCACTTGTACACATGTTAGTAAGTGATTAGGCTAAAAGTAGCTTTGACTTAGCTTGAGGTAGTGTAGGCCTTTGACATTTGGCATGCTGATAGAGGGCTAGTGACATGTCTTTTGACGTTGGAATGTTGTCATGTGACTGATCACAAGAGAGAGATGCATCATAAATGGTCCAATCAATGTCGAAGATGACAACTCAATGGACCAATCAAATTTAGAGGTGCTATGTATGAGATCCAATCATTTTACTTGCTTACTACTCCTCTTGGATCTCAAACCGCTATATAGAGGAGCTTTCTCTTTGTACATACAATCAAGTTGAGAGTTAATGCAATTTTGGGTCTCATACACGTTTTGGTCTATTCTCTCTCTACTCGAGTATGTGCACATTTCTCTCTCTACTCGAGAGCAGCATGCGTGGTTATGCCTCTCATAATGAATTTTACTTTGTTTTTTCATGTGGATGTGAAAAACTAGCTTCTCTTTGGATGATCATAACTTTTGTTGGAGATGAGCTCTTGCCTTGATTCAAAGCTTGATAGATATCCCTTGAAAAGCCGATTTGATCTATCATAGATGCATCTTGTGCAACCTCACATGCATGGAGGTCATTGTAGATCTTTGCATGGCCCTCAAATCTCAATTTTTGACATGGTATCAGAGCCTAGGCACGTGCATGCATGAAGTTTGCTCTCCATGAAGCAAGATCTTGAGTGAAAATTCTAGGTTTGAGAGTGCTCTTGCATCCCAATTGTCTTCGAGCTTCAAATTGGCTAATGATTGCTTGTTTTGAGTGATTTCTTGTATCATATGTAAGCATTTAATGTATGGAGAGTACAGGCCACATGTAAGTTGCATCTTTTGAAATTTTGTAGCAAACTCATCTTTGATTCATTTAGCCCAAGTAGACATTGTTGGAAATTAAGTCCAAAGTTTTCTCCTTGGTGACTACTATTTTCTATTTCAAGATTCTTCCTGCAAATTTATGATCACTGATCTAGGGTCAGATGAAACCTCTTTTGGTTCTATGTTTGCTCATCTGATACCTGCAGGAATCACAGAATTCAGAGAACCGAAGGATGACTATGTCGAAATTCTGGCTGATCTTCATCCATGGATAATGACTAAAGGGTAATCATTCATGTTCTCTTTTCACATTTGAATGTCAAGTTCAATAATTTGAAGATCATCGAAGACTTGGACAGCTTCAATGACTTTAGGATTTTCTATAAGTCTACAGATTCAATACATTGTTTGTCGCAACAGTCTGCAAATTGAAGTGTTTGTCGCACAGTTTGCATTTTTCAATTTTTTGACAGTGATTTCTTTTCAACTATTTCAAAAAAGTAAGCTATTTGTCGACTTTTTTGCAGTTTCCCAAAATGCGACAAATGCAAAATGTGACTATTTCGATATCAGTTTCAACACCTTCGGGTTTTTCAAACACCTCCTTCAAGTATTTTGCAGAATGAAAAAATGTGAAGGGTGTTTATTTTGATGAGAAACGTCATACAAAATTTTGAAACTGAAGACAAGTCCCTAGCCCTATACACCAAGAAGAAAGACTATTCCAAGGGCAAGAATCAAATGCAACAGTAACAGTAGCAGAAGCCTCATACTCAAATTGAGAACAGTGGATCGTGTAAAAAGCTCTTCTGCAGATACTGTAAGAGAGCGAATCACGACATCAAAGAGTGTCACATCCGCATCTACAATGAGGCAAAGAAGCAACAACAACAACAACCTAGCTCCACCAATGCGACGGAATTCAAGGAGCATATCTATGATGACGACAAGTCATCAGAATTGATAAGGGATTACAACAATAGCTATGAAGACTACGATAGCTGGTACTTGGAAAGTGGCGCGACCCAACACATGACATCCCGACGAGAATGGTTTACTGAATACGAAGCTTATATTAGAGAGCAACTCATCTACCTCGGAGATTCAAGCATCATTTGTGTTAGATTGTTTTCAAGAACACTCTCTCTATTTCTATTCTGAATGTTTTTCATGCACCTCAACTATCTAAGAACTTGTTGTCAGTTTCTAAGATAACTGATGTGGGCTGCACATTTACTTTCTCATCTGAATAATGTACAATCTTCGATGAAGATACTACTCTGAGTACCTGCACACGAGTTGAGAATTTATCTGTACTATCTGACTTAGTTGCATTAGCTAGTACTTCAAATAAAAATGTAAACGATCATGCTATACTGTGGCATAGTCGATTTGGACATGTGAATACAAGATCATTTTCTTACATGTGTTGTAATAATTTAGTTGATGGATTGTATTTCCCTCTTTCATTAGATAGGAAATCCTTTTAATCTTGCATCTATGGAAAACACTCTAGAAGCAGATTTCCCAGACCACATTCCATCAAGACAAAACATGTATTAGATCTTGTACATAGCGATCTTTGTGGTCCAATGCCAATTCTATCTTTAGGAGAGGCAATTTATTTTATCACCTTCATAGATAATTATTCTAGATGGTCTACAGTTATCTTCATTAAGCATAAATCAGAAGCTTTTGAATGCTTCAAGAAATTCAAGCCCAAGGCTGAGACTCAAACATCTACAAAGGTGAAAGCTCTCTGAATTGATGGTGGCGGCAAATACATCTCCAATGAGATGTCTGACTATCTAGATGAGCACGACATTCAAAAACAATCTGCAACTTCCTACACACCTTAGCAAAACGGAATTGCAAAAAGGAAGAATCAAACGCTTCTCAACTCAGCCAGATCAATGCTACATCAATCGCACTTACCTGCGAAATTCTGGACAGAAGCCATTTCCACAGCTTGTTGTGTACAAAACAGATCCAGCACTAAAGCTGTTAATAACAAGACTCCTTATCAAGTATGGCATGGAAACAAGCCTAGTGTTAGCCATTTAAAAATCTTTGATTGTATATGTTTTGTTCATGCTCCTAAATAGCTTAGGAAGAAGCTGGATCACACAACAAATAAATGCATTTTCATTTGCTATCCTGATGAACATAAAGATTATAAAGTTTATGATCCATCCACCAATGTAGCATTTTTTTCTAGGGATGTCATCTTCAAAGAAGATACATTCTATGACTTTCAACAACCATCGATAAATGATGCTGTGACATTTCATCCTATTTTAAGCAGCATGCAATCTTCCAATCATGATGTTTCTTCTACAAAACTTGCAGCTACAGCTACAGAAGCCGAGCAGCCGACAATACCTGTCAGGAGACCAAACCAAGCTAGATCGAGCAGATCTAGAAAACATCAAGAAGAAGCACCAACACAATCGGGTCAACTGATTGTCCGAAGATCCTCACAGACCCGAACAATTCTTGAGAGGTATACATCTCAATAACTATGGCAAATTTAGGACAAAATTCAACCAAAACTGATGGAACTGTTATCAATTATCCATCAGAACATCCAGAGAACTACCAACAGTCAGATCAAGCATGGATGAAGTTGATTACCAGTTTGCAAAAGTTAAGAATCAGAGAATCTCAAGATAGCGTCAAAAAATACTCTAAAAGAGTACTTTTTTCATGATTTTTGGAGATCTCCTGGAAGATAGCTCTTGAAACTTGGACAATTACTAGATTTGACCTAGATGCATTTCTAAAAATCTCTGCGAGAGATTTTGATGGAGGAATCATGATTTTTTAGTGTGTGCGAGGGTTCCCAGAAGCTGAATCTTCAGAACCCTCATCTTTGGACTTCATCAAAAGATCCAAAGACCTTAGCCGAAGCTATTTACTCTAAGGATGCTGTGAAGTGGCAAGAAGCTATGAAAACTGAGTACAACTCACTTTTGATGAACCAGACCTGGACACTAGTCAACTTCCCCACTCACAAGAGAGTTGTCGACAACTAATCATTCAAGATCCAATCCATGTCCCAAATCTTTGGTTACAATAAGGAGCAAACCAACAATCCTGCCAATGTAGAAAAATCAGCATCTACATACAAAATGAGATGCAAACTCTAAGAAATATTGATCAAACATGAACCAAAACATAAAATATGTTTGCTGTCCGTACAATTACAGTACCGTACTGTATTTCACACGTGTGGAACCGAAAATAGCAATAAATGATCATTCTACACATAGAATTGCAAGATAACACCAAGATAGTGCACCAATGAGTAGTAGAACCCAAAGAGAACCATGTATAATGATGAAATGAGAGATAGAAGAGAGAAGATGTGTCTCTCCACGAGTTACATCCTTTTATAGAGTTTTCAAACCCTATTTGGCCACTTGGCTTTCCCTCCAAAATGTAAACCCTACTATTTTTGGGTCTAGATCAATGTACCCAAAGTTCAAATTTGAATCTCTCTCAAACTTGACTACCAACTTTCCCACACTTTTCAAAAGTATCATATCAGAGAGATTTTTGGCGCCCAAGCTTTGAAAATAGCAATGGCAAGGAGACCCAGATCTACAATTGATTTTGTGATTCTTTACAATGAGAAAGATGAAGCTGATAACTGGAAGCCAACAAAATATACGAAGAACTCATGGGTATTGCTGCATCCATCATCAAAGGGCAATTTTCGACAAAAGAAAAGAGCAAAAATGACTTACAAATCTTATTGGAAAGCAAAAAATTTGGAGTTTAAGACTACCCTGAGAGGTCAATCGATATCAGAAGTCTTAGTGCAACATGTATATATGCATTTAGAAATCAAAGTACATGACATCAATCCTCATGATTATCAAAAATGTAATTGTAAGTATATCAAAACATATGCACTCTACAACAATCATAGGTGATTTCCTTTATTGATGCTCTTCAGATTATGATGTAAATGCTTCAACATTGTTTTTTCTTTCAGATTTATATCCATCATGCATAAGTAAATGGGAGCCCACACAATCACTTCCAAGAATATTAGACGTGATTCACTCTGATGTTGGAAAACTACAATATAGAGGAAGAAGTCCAAAGAAACTTGCAAATTGTGGTATCTATTTTTATGAATCTTTATATACGCCACAAACAGATGGAGGTTTTGGCAAGCTCAAAGCAATTCCATTGCCTAGTTTTCAAAGTGATGAGTGACCTACTCCTGACAGCATTGTTTCTGAATCCTTGAGATGCAAGCTACTCATTGATATTAGAAATGCTATAAAGATAAGCACAGGCTCGAAAATTGTTCACCTAAGTTGGTTTATGTCATTGCATATATTTGTTGATTTTTTCTCGAGTGCTAGTGTTCGTAGGACACCAACTTTATTTGTTTGCAAGGATTTATCAGATGAGACTTTGTCAGATCTCATGGATCAAGGCTGGGATAGTAAGACAAATAATGACATAGAATGCAGGATTAAAAAGTCCTCAATGATCTTTCGTTACCATATCGAAAAGCAAATGCTCAGTCTCACATTTAGTTACCAGATATACAAGAAAATTGAAGGTAAATGGCTACCACTGGAGCAAGACTTTGAACTAAATGGTCACACAAACCGAATAGAGATAAGCATTATCTACAGTGAGGAATATTTGACTATGGTTGAGGTGAAAGAGCATTGGAAGCTTGATTTTATCAGAATAGAGCTCATGCTATTACAAACCAATCGACCAACATATTTCAAATTTATCATCAACGGAAGACTCATAAGTACTTTATGTTTATTGTCATTTCAAAATAGAACAAAATAATAAAAAATGTCATCATTTACAATTTCACATTCACTAATATTTGCCATGTCACAGATGCGAAAAAGACAAGAGCTGATAACGTGTTGCAAAGATCTACCTACAACAATCACCATTGTGGGAGAACAATAGTTTCAAATAAACTTTAGTAAAAATTTGTGTATACACTCTTTCATTCAATAAATGAAAGCCCAAGTTGGGCATCTATACATGTATTTTGTGCTCCCAAATTCATAAACTGGAGCAGCATTTGATATATCAATGTATATTTTTCTATGAAGTCTATACATGTATTTTTGTTCTATGCTATCTATATTTTTTCTGATCTTAATTTAGTATAACTACATCATCCTTTGCACCATCATCAATAACGGGAGGCTGAAGCCTTGCCCTAGCCAGTATACTCAGGATAATTTCTTGTCTAAATCTGTACACCTGGCTTGATGTGTACTCAGGAAGTGTAAACTACAAAATAGAACATTCATGTATTAGTAATGGCCAAAAACATCACCATAATAAAAAACTAATCATGATTCCAAAATAAAAATAAACAGAATTTATTACCTTAGAAATATCAACATCTTGTTGAAGGACGAACCACTCTAAAAACAACTTGGCATTGTATTATGTGTATCACCCACAGCTGAATGAATCATTTTGCTGGGGTGACTGCAAAATAATTTAGCACACAAGAAATCAATTATGAAACAGAATGAATTAGATTGAAAATATTTTATTAGAATACTGATTTCAAAATGTTATTAAGAAAGACAGAGTTTACCTCCAAACTGACGATCTGCCAATCCATGGAATGGGGAACATCTATAAGAATATATTTACTTAGATATGGAATGTACATATCTACATCCTTATGCGTATTTCTCGCCGAGTTCATCTTGACACAAAAACCTTTAATAATATTATTTATAGATCTCTTAACAGAGATCAGGTTTAAACTCCAGTGGTCACTACAAATAAGATTGAAATTTCTTTAGCTGCAATTTTGAGAACTATTTTTGTTGACAATGCCAATGTTAATGCATAAAACAGCAAGAAGCATTTAGTATATCTTACTTTGTATGATAAGGTATGAGCAGATACTTTGTTGCTGGTGTGAATCCACTAGTCAAACACTCCAAATATAGCATAATATGAGCATTCTACACAAAAGATTGCAAGATATCACCAATATAGTGCACCAATGGATAGATGAACCCAAGAGAACTCATCTATAAGCATGAAATAAGATGAGAGAGAGAGAGAGAGAGAGAGAGAGAGAGAGAGAGAGAGAGAGAGAGAGAGAGAGAGAGAGAGAGAGAGAGAGAGAGATAAAGCTTCTCTTTCCACATGTGTACACCTATGTATAACAGATCCATGTCTTATTAATGATCTTGCTTTCCCTCCCAATAATGTGGACTAGATTCAATGTCTCCAACATTCAAATTTGAATCTACCAAACTCGACCTCCTACTATTTCTCTATTTGAACTAAAATAACTTTGAAATGACAATTTCTAAGTCTAATATGAAAATTGGACTCAATTGCCAAATAAACAAATAGGACCAAATTTGACTAAACTAGTTGAAAATCTCTCACACTCCCTCTTCAACTAATCTTAGCATTGACTTTGAGAATACTCCAAGTGAAGTCATGTGCTTCATAAACAAGTCTTTTCCCAATGCTTTTGTAAAGATATCATCTACATATTCCCTTTAAGAAACATGTTGAAGCTCCACCTCCTTTGCCATGACTCGCTCCCTCACAAAGTGATATGCCAACTCAATATGCTTGCTCCTAGCATGAAATATAGAATTTTTTGCCAACTTTTGGGCTGATAGGTTGCCACAAAAGATGATTGGGCTCTCTAAAAAATCCAGCAAGTGAAGATCCGTGATCATCCTCTTGATCCATAACAGCTCTTTTTTTGCAAAATGAGTAAGTGCTTTGTACTCAACCTCACTAGATGACAATGAGATAGTGGCTTATTTCTTTGACATCCATGATATAGCTCCATCACCTATGAAAATACAATGTGCACTTATGGATTTTATATCCACTTGATCTCTAGAAAAGTCCAAATCTGAAAATGCAAACAAGTTAGGTGATGATCTCTTATACAATATGCCAAAATCTCGAGTCCTCGTGATGTATCTCAAAAGTCTTTTCCCTAGCTTCCAATGCTCTTCACTAGGATCTTGCATAAATAGGCTTAATCTACCAACAAAATAGTTTAGATCTGGTCTTGTGATGGTTAGATAGATAAGTGAACCAACTAGCTTCTATAGAGAGTAATGTCTTTGAAGGATCTTTCATTATCTCTTATAGTTAGCTTTACATTTGACTCCATAGGTGTTTCACAAAACTTTGCATCTACCATATGAAATCTTTTTAGGATAGAATTAGCATACCAGCAAACCTATAATAAAGTGAATGATCATACTCACTCATAACAAACCTTTGAGAGATTAAAAATGTGTTAAGCTTGGCATACCGACTCCTTGGTGCTTGCTTAAGACCATATAAACTCTTTTGTAGAAGACACACATGATTTGGCTTCGTAGATATAATGTAGCTCTCAGGTTGCTCCTCGTACACTTCCTCCTCAAGATTACCATTCAAAAATGCATTTGCAATATCCAATTGCCATAGATTCCATCCATAAAGAGTAGCAAGAGAGATGATGACCCGAATGCTTACCATCTTTGCCACGGGTGCAAAGGTCTCATCATAGTCAATACCATGTTCTTGTACATATCCCTTGGCCACCAACCTTGCCTTATGCTTATTGATAGATCCATCTTGATTAGTCTTCACTTTGAAGATCCATTTGCATCGAATATCTTTCTTGTCCTTAGGTAACTCCACCAATCTCCATGTTTCATTCTTCATAAGAGCTTGATACTCAAGATCCATTGCTTGGATCCACTCCTCTTTGTTCCTTGCTTCATCTACAAATGTAGGGTCATCAAAGGAGGTTAGAAAAACAAAGTTTGTTCCAGCAACCACTTGCTTAGCTTTCACATCATATGTGAGCCTTGAAGGTGTTTGTCTTTCCCTTGATGTTCTCCCTGGCTTTGACTTGATGAAGGTCCTTTATCATCACCATCTAAAGTAGGATCCATAGCATCAACATCAAGATTGTTAGATCCATCCACATCATCATCACTTGAAGACACTTTTGGTTTCCCTCATAAAAAATGGCATCTCTACCAATAATCACTTTATTAGTAGTAGGAATGTAAGCCTTGTAGGCTTTACTCACCTCACTATATCCAACAAATATACCTTTTCTTGAAGATTGATCTTCATTTGTCCTATCATCAAGAGTTATATTGACATAGCAAGTGCATCCAAAAGTTCTAAAAAACTTGACACTCGGCCTCCTCTAAAATAGCATCTCAAAAGGATGTCCTTCCATCCAATATAGCACTCGGCCACCTATTGCATAAAAGCTAGCACACAACAAAGCTTGATCCCAAAATGGTTATGAAAGATTAGCACCTAACCTCATGGCTTTGACACTTTCACATAAAGTTCTATTCTTCCTCTCGACTACTCCATTTTGTTGTGGTATCCTTAGAGCTGTGTACTCCCTCTTGATCCCATGCTCATCACAAAAGGCCTTGAACTTGGCTGGATATACTCACCACCATTGTCACTCCTCAAACACTTTATTATTGTGAATAGACCACAAAATCTACTAAAATCATCAATGAAAGTTACATACATCTTGGCTCCACTATTGCTAATTGTAGTAAAATCCCATGAATACCCGAATGTACAACTTGAAAAGGGTTTGTAGATCTAGTATAAGGTAGTTTATGTGACTTTTCCAAAGCACAAGACTCACAAACATGATGGATGCAAGTCAAGGAACTTGGAAGACCAATCACAACTTGCTTTTTAGCCATTACTTCCAATGATTTGTAGTTGAGATGCCCCATCCTCTTATGTCAAACCTCTTCAATAGATATTTTCTCACTTTCCACACATCCAACTTGGTTAGCAATAACACAAGTATCTAGTTTGAATAACTTCCCTTGCCTTTTACCTTTTGCAATCAAGACATCCTTCCTTTTGATCATACAAGCATCTCCTTCAAACTCCAGTTCAAGACCTTTACTTAGCAAATGACTCACACTAAGTAGGTTCTTAGTAATAGATGGAATGAGAAAAACATCTTTCAAATGAACATTCCTATTTGTAGAGAGAGAAATAGGAATTTTGCCAATTTCTTTGATTGGATACTCACCATCATTGGCCGTGTAGATCACCCTCTTGTGAAAAGTCATGTGTGAGTTTGCTCCACTATCAATCCACCATGGATCAATATCTCAAACAATAGAGCTCAAACATGTAGACATCACAAAAGCATCATCATTTGTGTTTTGAGCATCAACACCATCCTCATTGTAGTGTCGTCGATGTAGCATAGAATCCACCAGGAGCGTCAACCCCACCTCAACCTTCATAGCACAAAGAGGAGGAGAGAGAGAAAGAAAGCCCAGATAGCGAGAGGTTTGGGAGGCACGAGCACCTTTCCCAAACTATTCGGTCACTACTTGGAGAGAGAGAGAGAGAGAGAGAGAGAGAGAGAGAGAGAGAGAGAGAGAGAGAGAGAGAGAGAGAGAGAGAGAGAGAGAGAGAAACCAAGAGAGTTTCATTAAGAAGAGGAGATGGAGATGGAGAAACCAAGAGAGTTTTATTAAGAAGAGAATGGAAGATGATCCAATACAAAGAAAATGGCTCACTCTTATAGATTTTAGAGGTGAGCTCCTTCACTCTCATTGGCCACTTCATTGGGGTAAGGATTCTAATCCAAGCCCTTCAAATAAACACAACTTAAATCTATTGGTTCTAAGAAATCACAAGGGCACTCACATGATTCATGTGAGTTCTAATTTGGGCCCTTTTAGTTTTTTTATTTGCAACTTGACTTAGGGCCTCTAATGTCATTTTAGATTTTTAAGCCCTAGTCTCTTATTCCTAGGAATTACAACTTGTTACTTGTGCTCATTGGTGGTTGGGCTTATACACATAGGACGCTAGTGCCTTGCACTTATTCTACTGTACATTGTATTGTGGCAAGGCCCATTAGGTAAGGCTTCTCCAACAACATTTCAAGTGGCGAGACCCACTTGTTCATTATTGTGTAGGAAATACCCACAACACTCATCAAGAGTTAGAATTGTCTTGCTTGTCTCCTTGATCTCTCTCCTTCTTGTAGCACTCATTTACAAAGTGACCTTTGATGACACAATAGAAGCACTTCAACTTTGACCGATCTTTCTTCTTACCAAAAGAAGAAGACTCAACATGATCTTTTCTTTAGACCACTTGCCCTTGTCTTTTCCCTTGAACTTGCCTTTGATGAACATTGCCTCCTCACCATCTTGAGATTTCGATGTAGATCCACCTCTAGCTTGAAGCCTATATTCCTCATTGATCAAGACCTCTTGAATATCCACCAAACTTGGCAAAGTTTTTTAATAGTAAGGCTTTGTACAATGTTAGCATGAGCATCCAAGATGAAGAAACAAAATGTTTCTAATGCCAAAGCTTTGCTAGCTTTTTTTTCTGAACCTTTGACAAAATGCCACACGACATGACATGACACGAAATCAGTCGCGCTCCACGAACAGCCAAGAAGATCATCCAAGTACCATGGGGTACAGATATCTAATCTGATATCATGACATCATCAGAAGTATTTAAGATCGTGGCTAATCTGCCACTCTTGTAATTCGTGATTAGTTGTAGATGTTTAATCTTTCTAATCTGTAAGTTACAAGATGCGACACGAAATTTTTTGCGAACTATATACTTTATGGTTGATGCAATGCTAGTAAAGCAAGTAAGCAAGAAGATACAAAAAATATTCAGAATACAGTCCACCTGTGAGCAAGACAATTTTGAGATGATCAGTAAATCCAAAGGTCCGCTAGTAAGTGAGACACGATTCATGAGAAAGCTGTATTTCTCTCATGCCAATGCACTGCATGGATTTGTCATGTAGTGCAGCTAAAATTCAAGAAGATCAATAGATAATATTGTAGCTGTTATGCACATGTTATCTATACATTGTATGATCTCGAATGAATTTTTGTCTAATATCATTCGTGTGTCTAATTTACTTGTTCATTCTATTTTGCACTTTGGTTTGATTTCGTTGAATGCCATATTGATCTGTTAACGTAGATCACCAGTGTCTATCTACTCTCTGAAGGATTGTAGGAATGATATAGTTGGCAGTGACCAACAATCTTATCTGAATTCCTGACAAACTGATTTCATTCACGAATGCTTTTGCTTCGCTTCGTGTTTCGCTTTGCGATCACTTGGCTATAAGTGTAAATCAATTTCATAGGCTCACTTAGGTTTTGTTTCATTTCATTTCATTTCATCCTGTTTCATTTCGTCTCGTCTCGTCTTTTTACAGAGCTTGATTGATCTTGTCACGAATTCTTTAACTTCGTTTCATTTTGTTTTGTGATCTGTATGCTTCTAGCATGAATAAATATCAGAGCTCGTTTAAGTGTCGATTCGCTTCGTTTCATTTTGTTTTCGTTTAGAATTCGTTTCGTTTCATTTGGTTGTGTTACACAGCTTGCTTAATCCAACACAAATTATTCTCAAATAGAAATAATTTGAATTTCGAGAAAGTTTCGTGAATAATCCGAGATTCTGTTTATCAATTTGTCACCATAGTTTTGGCTAGAATTTTGTATTTTCTGAGTGCATTTTTCCCATCAGTGGTATCAGAGCCTACCTTGTCATAGTCTGACATAGCCAAAAAGCTATCAGATCAAAGGGGCTAAGCATTCAAACAATCAACCATCAACAAGTGAACACGAATTCAGAAGCAATGGCTTCAATCAACAACATACAATCCAAGATCTGTACAGTTCTGGATTCGTCAGGATCTAACTTTCTAGCATGGAAAGTTAAGACCTCACTGATACTAAAGGGTGAAGGTTTATTCCCCTGGGTAGATGACACAGGGGAGATGCCTACAACAATAGGCAAGAGCTACGCGAATGGAGGGAGAAAAATGACAAGGCAGTAGCCTTGCTATCATCATCCATCGACCTCACACTTGACCTGGCTACACTCTCCAAAGCAAAGGAGATGTGGGATACACTGCTCACGAGATTTCAAATGAAATCACGCAGTCAAATCATGATGTTGGAAGATCAGCTGACAAACCTGCAGTGGATTGGCAAAGACCTCACTTCCTTTATCAAGAAGATGAAAGATCTATTCCTTTCCCTACACAATTTTGGAGCAAAAAATGCAGCGTCATCAGAGAAGCAGCTCACTTATATGTTGAGAGCCTTATCTAGATCTTTCTAGACAACCAGAACCATGCTTGCAAAGGATCCTACAATGACCCTTGAAAAGGCAATTGTCAAGATTCGAGAGGAAGTCGAGGCTAGAGAGCACCTTGATCACAAAGGGTGCTTCTGACCAAGCCCTCTACAGCAACAAAGAAAAGACAAAAAAAAAATTCAAGCCTAAGAGAGAGTCGAATCAAAGGCAAGATCGTGATCAGCAAGTAGATGGGACCAGTCCAAAAAGTAGAAATGGACTACCGCCTGAACCCAAGAAACAAATCAGCACAAAGTAGACAGGAGAACAGTAACAGTTCATCCAATGTCGAGGAGCCAGAGAGCTCAAAAATGGGCGAAGAGAGATTGACCAGAAATAATTCGACCGCCTATATTTGTGCAGACGTGTGTGCAGTGTCAACACTTGACACATAGGAAGTGATCCTAGACTCAGGAGCTATCTCACACTTCGTGACATCAAGATGAATTATGTCTGATTTTCGAAGTGCTAATCCATCAAGATTCATTGTTCTTGGAGATGGATCCAAACATCAATCAAAGCTTTTCAAGATCCACATTAAGGGGGAGTGTTAGATTTTAATGCTCAGTTTTAACAATCGTTCAAGTAATGAGCATCCTAAAAACAACCGAAGGCCCACTACATATTTTGGACCTTCACATTTTTGCAATCTTCGTTTTTGCCTTAAAACATTTTTTAAGGCACCTTTGCCTTTTTTGCCTTCTTCGCATTTTTCGTACCTTCAATAAATGCTACATGATAACCAATAGGCCTTGAAATCCATTTCAGGCATACCTTCGGAATTTTCGCACCTTCGAGATTTACATGCTTTCTCTGTTCAAAGGCACCTTCGGGTTTTTCGCAACAGTTCATTGTGGCCTAACATGAATGGCAGAGATAGACGACTCGAAGACGTTCTATTTGTGCCTACACTACAGCAGGACTTGCTTTCTGTGGCAAGAATAGCTGATGCAGGGATGTGTGTGACGTTTTCTGATGAAGCATACTACGTTGTTGATGCTAGTACCAGTATCCTGATCACTCAAGGCAGAAGAAAAGGTAATTTATATCACCCGAAGGTATGTCTGCCTGCTAATCAAGTGCATCAGACTCATGATGATTCGCCAAACACTCTATGGCACAGGAGACTATGTCATATGAACTCAATGACACTTTACCAAGCAAGCCATCATGGAGCAATTATAGGGGTCATCATCTCGAATGCGAACAATTCGACCACCTGTGATGCATGTCTGAAGGGTAAGATGTCTCGCACACCATTTGTCAAAGACTCCTACAGAACGACCAAGATTCTGGAGTTAGTGTATTCTGACATCTGTGGGCCTTTCAATGTGATCTTAGTAGGAGGCTCAAAATATTACATTACCTTCATTGATGATTATAGTAAATTTGTTAGAGTGTATTTTATTCAGAATAAATCAGAAGCACTTGACAAATTCACAAAGTATGTGAATTGAACAGAGAGATGCACTGGCAACAAAGTGAAGCAAATCGAGGTGGCAAATACATCTCGAATCACTTCATTGACTTTTGCAATGATCGTGGTATCATTCACAGAAGGACTGCAGCTTATACACCACAGCACAACGGTGTTGTAAAAAGGAAGAATAGAACCTTGATCGAAGCTGCCAGATGCATGATGGCCTACTCGAAAGCTCCAAGAGTACCGTGGGCTGAAGTAGTAGCTATAGCTGCATACATTCAGAACAGGACAGGAAAGTCTGGTGTCCCTCACACGACACCACACGAATTATGGTGGGGTAGAAAATCCAACCTGTCTCACATTAGAATCTTTGGTTGTGCAGCTTATGCACATATTCTTGATAAGCTTCGAAAGAAGCTTGATGAGAAAGCTGAACAGGGATATCTGGTAGAATATGACAACAATTCGTCATACTACAGAGTCTACATGCCAGACACGAACACTGTGAAGATAGTCAGAGATGTCAAATTTGAAAAGGGTGAACGATGGCCAATGATGATCCTGCCAGCTACTTGGAGTTGTCAAGCTATCATGCTTTGAGAGGGAGCTGAAGAAACAAAGTGTTTCTAATGCCAAAGCTTTGCTAGCTTTCAATTCTGAACCTTTGACAAAAGGCCACATGACATGACACGACACGAGATCAGTCGTGCTCCACGAACAGCCAAGAAGATCAGCCAAGTACCATGGGATACAGATATCTAATCTGATATCATGACATCATCAGAAGTATTCTAGATCGTGGCTAATATGCCACTCTTGTAATTCGCGATTAGTTGTAGATGTTTAATTTTTCTAATTTGTAAGTTACAAGACGCGACACAGAATTGTTCGCGAACTATATACTTTCTGGTTGATGCATATGCTAGTAAAGAAATAAGCAAGAAGACACAAAATATATTCAAAATATAGTCCGCTTGTGAGCAAGACAATTTTGAGAGGATCAGTAAATCCAAAGGTCCGCTTGTAAGCGAGACAAGATTCGTGAGAGAACTGTATTTCTCTCACGCCAATGCACTACGTGGATCTATCATGCAGTGTTGCTAAAATTCAAGAGGATTCATTCTATTTCGCACTTTGATTTGATTTCGTTGAATGTTATATTAATCTGTCAACGTAGATCACCAGTGTCTGTCTACTCTCTGAAGGATTGTAGGAATGATATAGTTGACAGTGACCAACAATCTTATTTGAATTCCTGACGAACTGATTTCGTTCGTGAATGATTTCGCTTTGTGTTTAGCTTTGCTTTGCTTCACGATCACTTGGCTATAAGTGTAAATCAATTTTAGAGGCTCACTTAGGTTTCGTTTCATTTCGTCCTTTTTCGTTTCGTCTCGTCTCGTCTCGTTACAGAGCTTGATTGATCTTGTCACGAATTCTTTCGCTTCATTTAGTTTCATTTAGCGATCTGTATGCTTCCAGCATGAATCAATGTCATAGCTCGTTTAAGTTTCACTTCACTTCGCTTCGTTTCATTTTCGTTTAGAATTCGTTTGGTTGTGTTACAGAGCCTACTTGATCCAACACGAATTATTCTCAAACAGAAATAATTCGACTTTTGAAAAAGTTTCGCAAATCGTTTGAGATTCTTTTTATCAGTTTGTCACTAGAGTTTTGGCTAGAATTTTGCATTTTCTAAGTGTGTTTTTCGCATCACAAGAAACCATTAAGAATAACTTGAACAAGCTCTCCTTCCTTAATGCTCTCATCAATGCAAGCTAACTCATCACTTAAGCCTTCATTCTCAAAATAAGTATTAGGAGACTCTTATTTCTTTTGTATGATTTGAAAGATTTTTCTTAGAGTCAACACTCTCAGAAGTAGACTTGGATTCATAAAGCTTCAAAGCTTCCCAAGTCTCTCGAGATGATTTGGACTTACCAATCTCCTTGAGTAGCTCATTGGTAACATTCATCTTGATCATGTGTAGAGATTTCTTAGCCGAGTCTCTTTTCATACCTCAATTGCTCTTGTTGAACCAAGGGTCTCTCCTCCAACCCTACAACAATATCCATCAGCTCATGCATTTCAATAAGTGATTCCATCCTCACCTTCCATGTAGAGTAGTTAGATGCGGTAAGTTTGTCATTGTCTTCCAGCATGAATCCACTCATTGTAGCCATGTTGCAATGACCTGATCTTTCTATTTAAACATGTTCCAATGCAAAAAATCACTCTTTTGAAATACATAAATCACAAAGACATGGAACCTCTCAATTCTCTTCTTCCACTTATATCTAGCAAATCAACACATAGAATGTAGAAATCTTGATCAGCCTATGATCTACCAACAATCTAATGAATCTTGCCACTTTCTAAGATTAAAACACACTCCATTGAAGTCCAGAAACTTCACAAAATAGAGATCCAATCAAAATTAGGATTTTGACAAAATCACAAAAAATTGAATATTCTACATGCAATTGCCTAAACCTTGATATAGAATCTTGTAGCCTCAATTGAAGCTTTCCTGACGCATCAAAACTTGGCCAATTCTATTAAACCAAGTGCGAAATCAGAATTCATCAAGTTCATAAACCTAAATTGAGTTTTGACCTACAAAAGATCAATTCTACACATGCAAATTTCTTGATTTTTTGAGTATAAGCTATTCTAGCATGCTCTAGGGATAGAAAATTTTCCAAATCCTTGATAGATGTGGCTGATCCTTTCATAACCTGAAACACAAGCTCTGATACCATGTGAAGAAATATGAATCACTAAGATCCAAATTCATCCTCTTGATCTTTGGTATGAAAGTCAACACAATCTACACATTTGCATTATAGAAAAATCAACATCTACTTAATGAAAGAGATAAAAAAATCAATAAGAACTTGATCAAACATCAAACATAAGATGAAATGAAATTTTTGTCCATACAAAAATAGTAAGATACTGTAGTCCACACGTGTGGATCCGAAGATAGCATAATATGAGCATTCTACACACAAGATTGCAAGATATCACCAATATAGTACACCAATGGATAGATAAACCCAAGCGAACTCACGTATAAGCATGAAATGAGATGTGAGAGAGAGAGAGAGAGAGAGAGAGAGAGAGAGAGAGAGAGAGAGAGAGAGAGAGAGAGAGAGAGAGAGAGAGAGAGAGAGAGAGAGAGAGAGAGAGAGATCTTTTCTTCCTATGTGTGTATAGCTATATATAACATATCCATGTCTCATTAATGATCTTGGTTTCTCTCCATATCAAAAGTCCTACCAATTATGTGGACTAGATTCAATGTCTCCAACATTCAAATTTGAATCTACCAAATTCGACCTCTTACTATTTCTCTCACTTTCTAAGAGTGGTAATTCAAATACATTTGAACTAAAATAAATTTGAAATGACAATCTCTAAGTCTAATATGAAAATTGGCCTCAATTGCCAAATAAACAAATATGACCAAATTTGACTAAACTAGTTGAAATCTCTCACACAAACTAGCTCTCAAAACCTTGGTTTTTCAAGCAATGTTTCACATCAAGCTTGAAACATTCAATCAATCCACCATCCTCAGGTGATTTGAAATCTCAAAAAATGTGATTTTTCTCTCACTAAGATGTCTGCTTCAAAGAGCTAAGTCCACTTGGTAAGATCTTGATCACAAAGGAGAGATCAACCTCTCCATCAATGCCAATCAACTTGAGTTACTAGATCTTGTCTTTCACAAATGAAGGAACCCCAAGAAAATTTGGATAACACACTACACATGAGTTTCACACACCTCTATGACTCTATTTCGAGCCAAAAAAAACACTCAAAACTATGAGTAGGAGTGAAATAATTTGACTAGGATCTCAAAATTTCATCTAGAACTCTCAAAACCTAGATTGACAATGCCACCTTGAGTTTTTTTTATGCAACCACCAAGATTTGGTGCTCTTTGGTAAAAGTCACCAGGTTGGGTGCCTGACCTACTTCCAAAAAAATGCCAATAATCGGATCTATAGTGAACCAAATCTACACTCAAATAGCTCTCCCAAGTATATACTTGCACAATTTAAATCAACACATAGAACACAATAAATCCTTAAAGTGGGAGCATCCCACAAGTGTTCTCCACATGAGATCTGAGCACAATAGTCCGTACTATACTTTTTAGATCCAAATCATCATGATTTTGGCCCTCACACTCTTCTCAAAAATTAGCTTGATAATTATGCTAGTTTTCTCCAAAACTTAAGTAGCTAAGAATAGCTTCTCAAGTAGATCTTTTGGCATGAGCTTGATGAGATTTGATAGGAATTTGATGCAAACTCATTATATCTTTATTTAGTCTTACTGAGAGAGGGAGAGGTCCAAGACTAGAAGTCCTTATCAAGGCTAGAAGTCTATCTTGGGTTGATTAAATCAAGTGAAGTCCTTTGTGAACTTCTAGAATCAAATCCATTCAATTTTCTTGAGTAATTCTTTGTAGAATCCTTCAAGATAGTTCTTTTGAATCAAGATCACTTAGATATTGGTAATTGTGTCTTTGTGAACATCAAGTGAGTTGCAAGTGAGGAAAATTCTGAAAAAGAACATAGGGACACCTCAAGAACTCCAAGGAGGTGTTCAAGAGCAAGAGCAGAGCCATCAAGGCTCACATATGTTGGAAAAGGTGATCAAAGGGAAGGCACTCAACCTTTCACTTCTTACACTCTTTTTACTTCAATGCTTGATGAACCAACTTGTTATAAAGATGTTATTAAGTCACAAAGTTGGATAGATGTCATGCAAGTGAAGTATCATGCTCTCATTGAGAATCATACTTGGGATCTTGTTGATCTTCCTCAAGGGCAAAAGCCACTTGATTGCAAGTGGATGTATAGATTGAAGTATAATCATGATGGATCAACAAGTAAGTATAAGGCAAGGCTTGTGGAAAAAGGTTTCTTGCAAACAAAAGACATAGACTATGATGAAACATTTGCTCATGTGGCTAAGCTAGTAACTATAAGATTGAACATATCTCTTGCAACTACTTTCAATTGGGTTCTTTATCAACTTGATGTGACTAACTCCTTCCTCAATGGCTACTTGGAGGAAGAGATCTACATGAGACAACCCAAGGACTTCATCAAGACAGAATTTGAAGACAAGGTGTGTTTTTTACAAAGGAGTCTCTATGGACTCAAGCAAGCACCTAGAGCTTGGTACTCTAGGCTCAACATCTTTCTAAACTCTATCAAGTTAGTTATAAGCTCTTATGATCCTTCCTTGTATATAAAATTTGATGATGGCAAGATCATTGTACTTGTTTTATATGAAGATGACATTATTTTTAGTGGGAATGATCTTGATGGCATAAGAGAAGTAAAAGTTGCTTTGGCAAAAGAGTTTAAAATGGTTGATCTCCAAAGTTTCTTTGGTCTCAAGTTCGAGCCTCCCCTTGGAAACCAAGAAGCATTTGTCAATCCTATGTTAAGATTAAATTTTGGATAAGCCTCATTAAGCAACTTGAACAAATAGTATTGACTTTTGCAATGCAATGGAACTATAAGAAGTACGCTTTTTTATGCTGGATAATATTGAAGTTTGGATATAACCCACTTGTTTTCTTCCTCATACCTTGTTAAAACGGCTGCTGTTATCACTCTCTTACTTCTCAGCCCGTGTTTTTACAGATATTTCTTAGATCTTTTGTAGTAAAGAGACGTGTATCCGAATTTTGAATTCTGTTCTAGGGCATTGAATCTAAAACAGACTCCTTTATTCAATAGAAACATCTGGGTTTAGGAGTGATATAAGACAACATAATCCAGGAATGAGACGTTTGTGATTCACTCTCCCCTGTTACAGATCCTGTTACGGAATAAAGGTGGATATGTACTATGCATAGAATATCTGAGATTCACTTCGCTTCTGATCACTGGGCCTTGTAAATTAATTTCGAACATAATGAGCACAGGAGCACTGGAAATCGTAGAGCAGCACTAGGTTGCTGACTTGCTGTATCCGATTTCTCATAAAACACATATAGAGCCTTGAGATCGCGCTCTTTCTCAAGACTTAATTGACGAAAATACATCCTTTTCTGATCAGAAGTCAGAGACTCAGAAAGAGTTTGGCTGCGAGAGTAACCGTCTAACTCTCTCCTTCAAGAATGAAGTACCCAGTGCGTAGAGTTGTACCTCTTACGTATCTGTCTAATAATTCAAGGCTCTCTGTGACAATAACTGTCTGAAATCTGCGAGTGCTGCTCAACGGCCATGTCAATAAAGGTGTCGAATAATCAAGTCTATTAGACAGTCTGAAATTGCTAACAAGATCGATTCTATTTGACGTCCTGATTCGTGCCAGTGTCAAAGTTGGTTGTACCTGAGTAGTAGTAAGGCTTCAATGGCCTCCGTGCAATGTGATGTGTAGGATTTGGTACAATTTGAGGGAGGGTGAGTAGCCTGCATTGTGATGCCAAAGACAAGGTACAAGGTCTTTGCACCAATTAGTGTTGAATCCATCATGTCGGAAAACTTTACTAAAACCCAACACAAATTAGCGTATTAAATTGTTTCCTAATAGGCTTATCAGGCCTTTATCCGCTCAATACGATTCTTCTGCAATCCATTAAACAAGTCTTTCTGCGGGCTATGTCCGAAGTTTAGACAGTGGAAGCAGAGTCCTTCAGTTCGTATAAGTACAGCATGCATGCAACGATCTCCCAGAAGCCGGCAGTAGTGGGAGCTTTTGAACCACGTCCATCAGACCTGCGACAGATTGGAAGTATATATATATCAGCACCTCATGCGTTCCTGTGAGTTTGGAAACGGTTTCCTTAGCCTGATTCATTTGCATGAGAAGAACCATCTGTCGCAGCGATCTGTCTGTCAGTAGGACATCTTAGCCTTTTGAATATGCAAACAGAAGATCCAATTGGCAGCCGTAATATTTATGTAGCAGTACCTACCCTATGCATGGTACCTGGCCTATGCATGTAAGCATCAACTCTTGGAGTTCGGGAATAGCACACCTACTTTTGATCTTTACCGTGAGGGCAAAAACAACAAACAACCTTTCTTTTGGCCCTGCCAGTAGTCCTTTTCAATCGTAAGAACATTGACATGTGTTTGTTTTTATTTTTTGGCATTCATTTGGCGTCAAATGGGGTTGGCTAGTTGCTTAGCTTGGCATTCAATGTTCAAGCCTCCCTCGGAAACCAACATACATTTTTTGGCATTGCTTGCAAACAGGCAATACTAAGTTGGCCAATGAATTTCATGCAAAAGTTAACATTGAAGTCAATGTATTGAATCGTAAATGCATGTGGGCAAAGTGATTTTTGTCATATTGCTAAGCACTTTATTGCAAGAACTTGGTCCTTTAGCTACAGGTGCACCCTTATAAACAAGTCGTAAATATCAAAAAAATCGTGTCCCCCTCTTTTTCTACAAATGCATGTTAGATGCACCTTTATATGTCATAAATAGCAAAAAGTTGTGTCATCTCTTTTTATGCATGCATCTCTGACCTACATGATCCACCAACATCATCACCAACAACAATAATCAAATAAATATTTATATTTTCATTCACAAAATCATTTCATATATGGTTTTGCTAATTACCTTGCATCCAATTTTAAACAATCACATTTTTAATTCAAGAAACTTGTTGCAATGCCTTTGTGATATACCATAATCTTGTTTTTGAATAAATCTCATTCAATTTTATTGTAAAACTCATTTAATGAGCACGCCACATGTTTAAATAAGTTTCAAAATCCATTTCCTCCTTTTTTGTTGATAACCATACTAAATATTTTGTATCGATAAATTACGTGTGTTTGGTCAATCCTTATCTTTGTGCGAGATTGCACAAAGGCCTTGCCATTTTTGTGGTGTTTTATGATTTGTAGATTTTTGACATGAGAAATGACCAATAAGAATGGATGAAAATTATTTATTCATTTTCTAGCTTTACGAAATAATAATAATAATTTTCATATTTTGAGTAATAAACATGTCACAATATCAGAATCAATAGTCACAAAATTATACATAATTTTAAAAATAGTAGATTCGCAATATAGTAATCAGTTTTCAAAAGGAACGACAAATTTTATTCTTAAGTATTTGTAGTTTTAAAACTTAATATAAAAATTTCAAAATTAATGTTCACAAAAGTGATAGTAAATTTCATGATGTAATATTTATGATTTCGTGATGCACAATCACAATTGCAGAAAATGAATATCACAATTTACTGTGTCCGAATTGATAGAAGTAGTGATAAATTTTACAGTTCTCAATTTCACGATTAAATTCACAAAAATAGTCACAATTTGTGCAACTAAATACTCACAATATCACAATATGTATTAAACGCGCATTTTTGTGCGTTTGGGACACAAAAGTGCGCATAAAATCCTTGGTCACTTGACGTCATCAAATGATTGAAATTTCACTCTTTCAAATGTATGTGGAACTAGACTTGACTCTTTATTGTGTTATTGGAAGACTTACTTTTTTTTTTCTCTCAATTGATGGCAATTTGCCCCCAAAAAACTTCAATTTTTAGCACTTTTCAGCACTTCACATTGGTAACTTTAGGTGCACATATATATATCTCTATAGGACTCCAAATTTAATTTTTTTCTTATAGACATGTTTCCATGGTCATAAAGGATTTTTGAAAGTACACATCCAAAGAAAGAATTGTAAAAAACACCTCCAAAAGAGCTGAAATTTTCTAGCACCTTTCAATAATTTTCAATACTTTTCAGGACTTGACATGGGTAACTTTAGATGCACATATCTATCTCTACATAATTCCAAATTTATAATCCCAAAAAATATTGAAGTTTTATTAATACTCCCACATGTTTGACACATCATATCTTATATATAAGTTGCTCAAAATGAAGATCTCAAAAGTATGATTGGTAAATTTATATATGAAGAGCACACATGTGAAAGGATTTGAAGTGATTCATTATAGTTTATGAGATATGATTTTTTGAATAAGTGCTTGAAATGCACACTTTTGTGTACATTTTGTGACAACTCTAGTGTTAACATTTTGTGACAAGTCTAGTGTTAACTAACTGATATGAATAAATAGTAAACTTAAATAACGCAAAGACATTTAAAAATCATCAAATTCAAGAAATAACCATCCTTAGTAAAAACATTGATCATTTTATCTAAAAGATAAAAGTATTTACATAAGAAATCGTGATAAATATTTGTACACTGGAGTAAACAAATTTCGACCAAATCATTTGGGTCAGGACTAGCAGCCTCCCAAAATTTGAATCTACTTGAGCAGTAGACCGGTCATGTGTAATGACATCCACTATAACATTATAAGATTGTTCAACCACCTCTTCTAGATCACCTTCATCACCTGCAAGGCCACTAGCAGGCGGTTGGGGCTCTTTGCAAATTGGAGCAATATTATCTTATGAGGGGCCTAATTTACCCACTTCTTGAAACTCGTCTGGCAAAACATAAATTCCTACTAATCTCATTTTAATAAATCTTACTAAACTCTCATCTAGTTCTACTACCACCACATGTCTGCCCTTTTGGACAGTACATGCACTGGTTGTCCTCTACCACTAAATAAATCCAAAATCCATTCAGCTGGATGAGAAAACATGTCAATTAATTTATTTACAAGGTGTTGTTGCTTTTGGTATGGAGAAGCCACTGAACCAGTCATGGGATTCTTCAACTTTTTTGTCATTGCTGAAAATTCAAAATGATTGCCAAAATCAATACTTCCTGCAATGTTGTAATGCAAAAGTGTTGTAATGCAGCATTGACCTCTTGTCGTCGATTGAAAAATAGCCGATAGAGAGATATTCAATCTCATTACAAAGGCGAGCACCACCATAATTTCTTACATTTGGCTTGAACCTACAATTATTACGAAAAAATGATTAGAAATTGGTCAATTAAGTTGATAGAAAAATGTTCAGAGCAGAGGAATAACTTATAAATGTGTTCAAACAAAATTAAAGTAGTTACTCCAAATTGCATTCTCAATTTCTACATTGCAAACTTCGAGAAGTGCTTCGTGCACACCAACTTGTTGCCAACTGGAGTGGAATCCCACTATCCGTTGTGGTGACCTCTAGAAAACCAACAACAGTCTCCTTCATCTCAGTATATTTAAAAGGACGATCATCATTCAACGAGCCTGCCCACCAATTTAAAACCGTAAAGAATGTCTGTGATGCAAATAGTGTACCATCTTCTTTTCACAAACCTCTTGCATCGCCTTGTTCAATTGTATAAGAACAAGGGGGGTCATCAATAGACTTCAAGACAAATGTCACCTTTGGATCATCGTCAATGTCTGAGTCCCCAGCCTGATGACTCTCCCTTGCCTCCTCTCAGCTTTTTGCCCTTTGAAGGTGGGTCCTAAATTGCTTAGGAGCTGCCCACTCTTATTATTTTCAAAACTCTGTGAAAAATAAAAAAATTGCATATATTAAAATGCACCTATGCTTAGCATGAATAAATTTATTTTACCAAATTTTGATATTTTGTTTCTTTAAATTTAAATTTCAAGTGTAGGCCCTTGTAGAAAAAAAATTTAACAAATGGGAAAATCTTGAAATAAAGGGCCAGCTAGCTCAAGGAGCATCAAAATCTAAAAAGAAGGTTGTAGCCACCACTCATACATTAAAACCCATTCCAACAGAGATGGATATTTTGGAGTGAAAAAATATACAAGGAATAAATTCTTCCAAGCTGATAATCAGTGTGCTCTCGAGTGTTACTGATGGTCAGCTCTCCCTTGCTGAAATAAAAAAAGAATTTCAGAGGTAAAATTCTTCTTATGTTTTTTTTTTAAAATCTTTCTGTATATTAATTGCAATTTTTTTAATTTTTTTATGATATTGTTCACTAATTTGTTTTTGTAATATAGGCATAAACTATTCATAAAAGTTCAAGAAGCCCTTGTAACAGGACTGAATTGTCAAGATTTTGAGAAGTGCCAAAGGCTTTATCCTCTGAGCAGTAAAAATGAAGCCCTCACTCCATTTTTTATATGATTTAGAAATATGGTATTCACTTCACTCATGTTCATAATTATTTATTATGTACATCCTATGCTAAGCATAGTTGTATTCTCTAGATCTCATGCTTAGCATAGAAATTTATTAATTATTTATTATGTACATCATATGCTAAGCATAGTTGCATTCTTTATCTTGTGCTTAAATTTTGTACATTCTATGCTAAGCATAGTTGCATTTTCTATCTCATGGTAAAGAAAAGAAAAAAATAAAAAAAGTCCTTCCAAAGCTGTTTAAAAGACATATTCTAAAAGCGAATGAAAATCTATTTTTGGCAGGAAAAAAGAGCGAGAAAACATATCAGATCTAATAACTTTTTGTTCAGATTGAAGTAAGCTTCGTAGAGCCTTCTAAAGTTCCATCTCACTAAGAAAAGGACACAGAAATCTCTGCGAGAGTTAGTTCCCAGCCATTCTGCCAAAATAGCCAAAAAGAAATAGACAAAATAATCCAAAAATTCTTAAAAATTTTAAAAATACATCTAAGTAACCTTCGTAGAGCCTTTTGAAAGTCCATCTCACTGAGATAGAGACACAAAAATCTCTATGAGAGTTACCTTACAGATTAAAACCCTTTGCGAAAATTTCCAAGATCTAGAATAGCAAAATCAAAGACAGAACCCTCACAAACATCAATTTTTTTGATTTTTTGTGGCAACTAAGCTTCGTAGAGAATTCTGAAGCTCCATCTAGTTGAGATAGTAACACAGAAAAATCTAAGAGAGTTAGTTTGAATTATTGAGTGATCTGTGAGCCAAAAAGTGGTCCTGAACCCTCGCAAACATGAATAACTCTTGCATCACTGGGAAAGAACCTTCGCAGCATGATCCATTGAGCTCGAAATGTCATTTTTAATCTTTGACCAAGTTTGCGAAAGTTCATATGAAGTTTTGATGAAGTTGTGAGGGAAAATATAAGGGAAGCTCCCTAAGATCCTATACATAGATTCACCTAGAATAGAGTCCTAAGCATGGACCAACTATTCATAGAATTGCTATTGATAACTCTACACATCCAGTATGACGTGGCATAACTAACAGCTTGATTTACTGGAGTACCGTGTATCCAAGACTAGGAGTATACTGAATCCTACTTACTGACTATGGACATAACATTCTTCCTAGCTCCTCAAATATAACACTAGAGTAGAGAGATTCAAAACACTGATTCGAATTCTTACAAAAATAATAGATCAAAAATTAATCATCTCACTTAAGAATCATTAAAATTCCTTATAATCCTCTGACAATAATTAAGTATCTATTTATGATTCGTCAACCATAAATATTTAGATTCATATGATTTGTCAATCATAATTTCCTGAAATCCAAACCATACTTAATCATTTATGGAATACTGGAGTATATGTCTAACATAACTCAAGAAAAGTAAGAGTCATTCCAAAAGTCTTTCTATTAAGAAAATACTGGATTTAGGAATACTTTCAAAACATGATTCTTTAACCGAAGTGTAAGATTCAAAGTCTATAAACAATTGGTAATTAAAAACTGAACGCATACCAAAATGACAATCATCTTCAACTACAAAAACTTTAGATTACAATCCAGAATCAAATCTAGATACCCAAAGTCCTGCTGAATATCAATTCAGTAATTATTCTTGGATTCATTATGATTCATTATCCAATTGAGCTCTCTGGGATACAATCACTAATGAGCTGAATCCCTTAACTAAAGAATACTGTATCCCAAGAATATTGTATATCCAATGCACACAATTTTAACTGATGAATCCAAATGATTCACTTAATCATGCGTCTTACAAGCAATATAGTACAAAAACCATCAATTCCACATCACACTGATCGTTTTACCAATTAACTTCATCCTAGAGTAATCAACTACTCAAGTTAATTGCCAATGATTCAGAAATCTCAAATGTATAAATGAAGAATTCAATTATACTACTATGACACCACATTTAGATCCTTACCCAAATCATTTATAAGTTAATCCATAAATCTTCCATACAAAGATTTGTTAACTCTGCAAGTATCTATCAAAACAATACTTGATTATATGTTCATGTTCACCGACTAGGTTAAGTGCACCAGGTAACCTTAGTAACTAGGATTACATAGTAGATTCATACAAGATTAATCGTGCACATATGAGAATAATCTCACTATGACCCAGTACATATATACATTCTTACCTGGCAGATTCCTCCAGAACCCACATATGTTACTCACATATCTCACTAAGATCTTGTAACTCAGCTACAAAAGATTTTCTATTTCTCATGAGTAAATAACATATCCGGGGGCTTCTAACAATTCAAGGCATGACAATGCTAGTGACTATTGTGTACATCATTGTGAATGCCCTGTGGTGGTTTTCCAAGAGAACAAACATGGTGATTCCGTGATCTAGCTTGAGGCATCTTTGTTGTCCATTGTCTGAGGTGCATATGTCAGAACAAATCTCAAACTTGAGGTAACATGATGCAACAAACATCACTCCAACATGTTGGTGTCATGCAAAATTGGACTGTATCTATTGATATCAACAATTTACTCCACTTGCAATGGTCTAGGTTATCTAGTTCTTGTTGGCGTTAGCATGCTTCGGTCTGCTGGAAAATGTCAATGTACTATATGATTCTAGCATGTTGATTGTTTGATAGTGGTCATACAGACCTTTGAACATATTAGACATTTGTACATGACACGAGTTCGTATGAAATGTATGCACAGTCATGGTCTTTATAAATGACATGTTATAAATTTCATCTTTGGTTAATATTCTCTTCTACCATGGCTTAAATGATGACATTTGGCGTATATTGCAACTCATGTGGATAGTATGGTCCATTTTTTACTAAAACATTTTCATGGTAATTTGGCAGTCTCAAGTTCAAGCCCACCTTAAAAACCAAGGTGCATAACACCCAATATTAATTAGGCCATCCAACGGGATTGGCTCAATCGATTAGTTTGGTATCCCAAGTTCCTTTGGTCCCTAAGTTCAAGCCCCCCTTGGAACCCAAGATACATAACACCTAATTATATGATTGCTTGTTATCATTTCTTACTCTTTATTTGTTACTAGCAAAATCATTACATCTTGTTTGTTATGTATATCCTATCAAAGTTATGATTCAAACCATTAATTATATATATTAGATATCTCTACAATTATCAAGTTTTGATTGATCACAGATTCTTCTGTGTTGCTATAATAGTTGCACTGCGATTCAAAATCACGGTCCGAATCGCGACTCGAAATGTTTCTAGAATCGTTTTTTTTCTTGGGCAACATGGGTATCAGATGAAAGCTTTAAGAGCATTATTACTTTGTCGAATATTTCACAGAATGGTCCAGTTCAGGTGCATTAATCCATGTTGGGTTCTATCAAGGATAAAAATTCAAAACTAACCTCTAGCCTGTTCGTTACGATCATGGATGGTCCCAATCGGACAAAGACAGAACTGTAGAGCAATTGTACCTCACTTTTTGCTTTGGGGGGCGCTGCCAACAGATCCCCCACCACCAGGGGGGGCCTAGGTGGCTGTCGCCGGCCCCCCCTGAACCCCCCCGACGACAGTTGTAGGCGCTGCCCCCCCCCCCGCTACTCCCAGTAGATAAAAATGGGGTCCAAATGTGTGCCGAGAAGGGCCAATACTTATGCCCCCAATTGAGCATTGCACTCACATCTCCAATAAAATGATTGCAAAAGTGATCATCATCCATAGAGGTTGATAGTTTTTGTTGTAGCATTAACAATTACTGAGAACCAGAGCAAATAACAACCAAATAGCTACTGAGTTTTATTTGTTTGTGCCCTATCTACTACACTTCTGGGAGGCAAAACGTTGGTTTGAGCATTGCTCCCCTAAAAAAAATTTCAACCATAAGCTATTTTTTCAATAAAATAAATAAATAAATAAATTTTTTTTTTTTGCACGATTCGCTGTTAGAATCGCGATCCCAGGGAATCGCGATTCTAGCGAATTGAGATTCGCTGCAACTATGGTTGCTATGTACTCAATAGTGGAGTCAGGACATTTCTTTGACGTTGCCTAAGCATGGTGAACTCATGGGGCTATATTCAGCTTTGTCATGGTGTGCTTCAATATTTGATCACCATATTTCTGCAATCCACAAATGCTCTGACAGGTGTCTTGTCAACATTCAGGTTGAGCACCATACTTCGATTTTGAAGGATATTATCTTCATCCAAGCCTGTAGCACATCTGTCATCATGCTCCTTCATGTAGGATTCTAACATGCTTCTTCACACGGCATCTTAAATAAACAGTCAAGTAGGAGGAAAAGCCCTAGAAGGGAATTGCATCTTTTATGCAATAGCTCACAAAGTCATCAGAAGATGACAGCAGATGACTAAACTTCTGGAATATGCAAGCCCTGCATCATCTGGTGATCCTCATCAGACTTTCCTGAACAACCACTGACAGCATATCTATCATGAAAATTGATAAATTTCAAAACATAACACACTAACTAATGTGCCGCCCATGTGGACAATTCATAGAAGCCACGGTTCCTAGAACCGTTGGTTCTGGGACCTGTGGCAGGAACCGTACCACGGTTCCTTGAACCATGGTACGGTTCATCTTAAAATCAATTAATCAATTCATTAATTATTTATTTTGATTTTCCCCCCAAAACCCCTCATAGCTCGTTTTGGGGGTGGGAAAAAAAAGGATTAATTAATTATTTATTTAATTATTTCACGGTTCATACGCTTCTGCCCAAAAAAAGATTGTGAACCGTACGGTTCACAGTACAGTTCTGAGAACCGTACTGAACCGTTAACGGTTCAATGATTCTATGGGACAATTGCGATATGGTCTTTAACATGCATCAACTTGGGTGAAGATTAAAAACTTTTCTTGGGCAATAATTTGCTTTTGAAGTTGGTGCTAGGCTGCACAACCTTTTTATCCAATGCCACACCTCACACTGTTGAATAATGCTGGACAAAATCCTCCATAACCCCAGAAAGGGGATGGAATAACAACTCGTATTCCTATCCTAAATCATACCATCATGACAAGCTACAAGACATTCTGGGTAATGAGTGGATTTGATTCAAAAAATGTAAAATAATAGATGTGAAATGACAACCGATGGTAGTGACTTCACAGCGTGCCAGGTAAGGATTGCCAAGAACTTAATTCAAGCGACTTTTACAAGAAGATGAGCAATACACATAAAGAAGAACTACACAATGAAAAAATAAGATAAAGATAAACCTCAGTTATCAACATCATTAAGGCCTAGTGTTAACCAAAACACAATTTCTGAGAAAAACAGGACTTCACAAGTGCAACATTGATTTGTGAGCCAGCACTTATGCCCTCATCTTCAACCAGAGGTGCTCCACAAGCCTCATTCCTAAACGACCAGCTCTCCACCATGTAAATATCTTGACTGGCAAAGGGTACAAGCACACATTCTAGTACTACCAAAATAATATCCACAATGATTTTAAGGAGCTAGCACTTATCAAAGACTTGATATGGTAATTAATGGCAAGTGCTCAGGACTGAAAGCCCAGACAAGAATTTCCTCAGAAGCTGCCATTCTCAATGATGTATGTATGTTACAATTTGTCTTAACATTGTACAACATCATCCCCGACTGTGTTTTCTACAAGCTCGATTGGATCAGAACTCACCCTCCAAGCTTTAAAATCCTCCCAAGGAAAGTACCTATACAAAGCTGTAGCAGACATGCTCAAGCATGCTGTTATGGCTAGACCACCTATTGTCAAACGAAGCCTTCTCTGTCGCTCACGTCTCCGCCTCCGTGCGATTTCTGGCAATGCAAAAACAAAATCAGCTCAAAAACCAACGCAGAGGTTATTGTTTGTGAAATTTGCAGGTATGAAAAAACTCAAAGCTCCAACTCTTCTTGCAAGTCCCTTTACTTTCCCAACGAGCTAACAACTGATTGTAAGACCAATCGCACTGGGAGAAACAGTGAAAACAATTTGAGGACTACATCATCAAAGGACAAACCTAATATTAAAAATCTGATTATCTACCAAAATTAATCCAGATGTGTGTTTAAGGCAGTGATATGACAACACAATAAAGCTGATTTTAAAAGTTAACATTTTCACTGATAAATGCCATTTGCTCCAATCGATCACCTATCATCAACAGTGATACTGGCCCAGTTCTTGAAACAAATTTCTGATAGAATAAGAATGTTGCGAGAAGCCGAACCCTAAGACTCTTCCTTGCTATGAAACTCTTAGGTAGAGTCATCAGAACCAAGACCAGAACAAAAAGTAAGACATTGTGACAATGCTTAACCACAAAACTGATGAATTGATAAGCTAAAGCTCTAGCCATGCAGCAATCCAGTGGCTAATCCCAAAAAATATACAGCAACCCAACTAAAGGTGGCATGAGTTAATGTAATAGGATGAAACAATTTGCAGCTTGAGCATCTAGGTTTTAGGTGCTTCATTAGAAAAAAATCAAAATAACTTTCATCCTTTAACCACACTGACAGCCAGGGTTGATGAAGAAAGGAAGGCACAAACTCACAACTGCCCACATGAAAACTTGACATTTTGCCCATATGTTAGAGAAAAAGGACCATACAAAGACAACCAATTAATAGTCTCATGAAAATGAATACTCCGAAACAAGCAGAAGCTCAAAAACCTATAGTAAGTACCAATCTCAAAATTTCCAAGCAATACAAAGACCAACGAATGGCAACTCTCAATGACAGTTTGTGAGATGTATCATCTACCCCGGTAAAGGAAAAAATATCAGCAATACAGAGAAATCTTAAATTTTGGTTTGAGAATGATGACCAGAGATGACCAGCCTGTTACAAAATATCTTGGTCACAGCATTATCCTGAAAAGGGAGTCCTCCGATTACTTATATATGGCATCTTGTGAGAGGATAACTAACTAAAAATGAGGCAACATAGCAAAGAGCAGATTTAAAGTGCCTATCTGGTGATTGTACGTGAAAAATCAAGCTAACCATAATAAAGCAAAAATAATAAAGATTAAGATCCTTTACCTATAGACTCTTGATTCCTCTGCGACATTTCATGATTAATAGTTTCACAGTAATGCAATTTGTCCCGAAGTCTTGAAATCTCTCGATTCTTACTGTCAATAATTAATGCTAGCTCCTTTTCTGCTTCAGCTTTTGCAGCACCTCTTGCGACAGCACATGTTACTAACCTAGCAACTTCTATTCTTTGGATAATTTGATCTGACAAATCCAAGAGGTCTGCAGAACTCCTACCAATAATTTGGTTGTGGCTAGGTGTTAGAGAGATTCCAGAGAGGAATAGTTTTTCCAGAACTGCCTCATGCTGCTGCTTTAACGTCAACAAGGCTCTCTGTGCACTTCCACATTGTTCTACATCAGCTTCAAGCTCATCCAATTTGTCCAGATTAGTAGTGCGTGTTCCATCATATGGCAATTCATCTCCAATTGAAGAACCTTCAAAGGAAAACCAAGAGAGTAGGATCTCAGCAGTTGACTTTTGAAAAATGGTGCAATATTTCCAATTATAAAATAAAACACATCCATATATGATGTGTAAATGTGTGTGTGTGTGTGTGTGTAGTGTGTGTGTGTGTGTGTGTGAGAGAGAATACGAATAATGTGCACACTTTTATCAGCAAGGCAAGTATAGAAGCAAAACAGGAATGCATTCTTTTAAGGAACTTTGATATACTTAAAAAGACCAAAATTTAAATATTGCATCTAAAAAAGGATAAAGTAATACAGTAGGCCTCTCTGAATACTCATGCAATGAAAAATAGTTGAAGTTACAAGTTCAGATGGAAACTGTCAATCTGTCATGAAATGATGTGATGGAATAAATAGAACTGAAGTTTTTCCAGCGACTAAGCTTAGAAGTTTCAAATGCAATAAAATTCAGAATAGAAAAACGGTTGGTAATAGCCAACAAACCTAGTTAAGACCGAAACATCCAAAATGCTAACAATAGAGAGATTACAGTAAAGGGTATAGATCAGACACGGAACACAACTGGTACTCTATGGCGAAATAATGATGTCTAAAAAAAGGAGTATAAACTACCAGTTTCCTAAATTGATTTCAGCTTAGTTAAGAGCTACTTCGCGATCAATCAATGACCGATAATGAGGCACAAAAGTCTGTTCATAGGCTCCAACTGTCCCCAAGCCCTAGAGGCTGAATAAAGGTCCAATAACTGATGAACGCATCAATAACTGCCAAATTATAGATGAAGGCCCTTTATCAAAAGACTCTCCACATGTTGGCATAACAAAAATGCTTACGCTGCAAAAAATGAAAACACGGACTGTAGAAATAAAGATGCTGAAGCAGCAAACTAAAGATGTTGATGTAACAAAACATGAAGATATAGGCACATTCAAAAAAAACATGTTAAAACAAATAAATGAGGATGATAATGCCATAACATAAGAATGCTGACACTGCAGCAATAAGAATGTTGTTGCAGCATATTAAAATGTTGAGGTATCGCAGGAACAAGGACGATGTTACCAAGATGTTGAGGTTGATGCCTTTAACACAAAGATAAGAAAGTTGCAACATATTGAGCCCTTCATCATGGATAATATGAGATGGCTCTTCACCATGGAAAATATAAGATGGTTATCAAACTCTATAAGATGTGGACCACAACTGCCAATAAAAGCAGTACATGTGTTACGTACCCATAAGGGCACGCAACACGAAACTTGAGGTGACGGTCTCAGTTATGGGGCGGAATGCTGATCTAGAGCTACAGGTCTTTTGGGTGCCACGTGTCAATGTCTTATTGGCGTGCAGTGACTCGTTGTATGGACCCGCATCAATGTGCACAACTGCCGCATGTCGTTGGTCAAGCATGACTCTTAAGGGTGGAGATGACCCCACCTGGACTATGTATATAGAGGTGGACCTCCATGAGCTTGGCATTTATTCTCTCCTGAAGAATGAAGAGCTCTTCCACTGGTGGTCAAGTCAAGACGATTATCTAGGCCTCAGGATGTAGGTAGGCGAGGGTCGGCATGGTGGCATGGGACACCATGGCTTACAGGAGATCGGAGCTTGCTTGATGGTGGTCTATGGCTCTAGTGCACGGGGGTGAGGTGGCAGTACCTCTATGGTTGGCGGTAACATGGTGTTTGTCACCTGATTGTGCTTTAGCAATGACCGGAACGACGATGGGGATTCTAACAACATGGGTGGTAGCTATATAATGCCATAGCTAGATAAACAAATACCATGTGAGTCACACGGACCAGACTTGCCAAATAAAGATATCAATACCAACATCACGGCTAAAGAAGGCCAAAACAAAGCTACAGCACAAGAACGGATCTATTGCCAACCAGATGAACCAATAATGCCACTGGAGGAAAATAGTGAGTGCCTTGTGCTAACCAATAGCATCACAAGACTCTAGCAATAATTAGTAGAGTGAGTTATAATAAATACACCGCAAAGTAATGCTCTAAAATGCCATGCGATAGTAGAACTGTCAAAGGATGGACACAAGCACCATGAACCAAACTAAAATTAACATGTAGAAGCGAAGCATAAAAGAATGAACAATGAAGCAGTGATGAAGAAAGATGTTGTCACGTAGTGAATGTGACGACATATTTGTAATGCTACGCGACGAACACATATATAACTTTTCCAACTTCCAAGTGGCTCAAAATCTGGAAATTTATACTATGAATATGACAAAATGCACATGAGTAAATATACAATAAACATACAATGCATAAAAGCATGCACATCTCGAGAATCTTGTAGCAAATCTCATATGTGAATAGCAATGATTTGAAAAGGTGTATAAAGTGGAGATTACAATTATAGAACAATAACATGACTTCAAAAGTTTTCTTGCACAGTAGAGCCAAATTAGTACAATAATCTATTTGATAAGCTATTTGGTGCCTCTGGTCACTACCCTATCCTTTCCAATGGTAGTTTCAAGGATTCATGACTAAGAAATTGCCTGATCCCCGAGTTTTTGGTAGCTTGGAAACCACTACCGTTGTCCAAAGCGACATGGGAGAGTCAAGCCAAGCTACAAGCGTCCTATCCTGAGTTCGTCATCAAGGAGCAATGACATTCTTGAGGGAAAGAGTGTTAGAATCCAGTCATGGATCCAACATATTCTGGCGAGAATGGTACCTCCAAAAGTCATAGGACCAGCTTGAGACAGTCGATGACTCCCCACAAAGGAACCTGGGGCAAATCCTATTGCAGTCACAACCTGGTGTACTTGCATGCCACGTGCTGTGTGGCGAGTTCAATAGAACCAACATACAGCTGACCACGTTAACCCATGATTTGGGGGACAATGACTAGGGTTAGCCGACACGTGACTGTTGTGGTCTTATAGCCACGTATATGGTGGGCATGGATGTGGCATGGCATTAAGACACTATGTTCTTGGCATAGAACCCACGGTTCTCAGAAACGTGGGTCCTAGGAACCGTGGTGGGAACCGTACCACGGTTCATGAACCGTGGTATGGTTCCTGTAGTTAATTAATTAATTTTTTTTTTCCCAATTTCCCCCCAAAACCCCTCCCAAGTCATTTTTGGTCCTCATTTCATAAATTTCACAGATTTCACAAATGGTCATCTGATTTCACAAATGATTTCACAGATTGAACCAGATTTCACACAGATTTCACAAATGGTCCTCTGATTTGACAAATGATTTCACAGATTGAACCAGATTTCACAGGTGTCACAGATTTTTTCTTGGCATTTTTGGGCTATTTTTGGGGGTGGGAAACAAAAAAAAAGTTAATTAATTGACTGTACGGTTCACCACGGTTCCATGCAAAAAAAACTTGTGAACCGTACGGTTCACTGTACGGTTCTCAGAACCGTGGTGAACCGTGGACGGTTCATTAATTCTATGGTTCTTGGGTCAGTAGGCATAGACTTGGTAGGCCAAGTGGACTGATCGCCCACATGAGCGCCAATTGCCCTCAAACCTAACTAGTAGGCAATGGGCTTAAAAGCTTATCTATGGATGGGAGAATGTTCTTTTTAATAAATTCATTCATTTTCTTAATAATCAAGTTAAAACACAATTTCAAGTTTTTTAGGATGCACTTTTCCTAGAAAAGGGAGAGTGTGGGCAAGAGCTATAGGAGGCAAAAATTAGTGCATAGATGATGGTGCTGATTGTTTATCTTTGCAACTCGATTTTGGTGTTAGAAGGGAGTCAGATTTGCAACTTGGTATTTTAGGCATAAGTGCTAACTTTTGATTGTGTTTTTCAAAACTTCCTATGCAAATATTTGCCACATGCTTGGAATTCTCATTTTAGAGAGCTGGAACCAAAAAAGGTCAGGTTTGGACCCCAATTTGAGCCCTTATCAAATGTAAATGGACTATCTTTTGGGTGCCATGTTGATGCTCTTTGCATCCAAAAATGAACGTGCGCCAAATTTGTAGTAGTAGAAGTTAGAACATAGAGTGCAAGTTTGACCTATTGTATCACAAATAAGATCTTATTATCTTTTTGAAAGCTATTATAGGCTAGTTCTATGAAGAGGTATATGGTCTCTTGTTACAAGACCAGAGTTAATCTCTCCAAGAGGGAGGATTTCTAAGAGCATGCCTTTGCTTCTAAGAAAAAGCATAATTCAGCCAAGGACAAGAAAGGTAAATGCAAAAACAAAGGAGCACCACAAGCACTTGAGCAAGGAATGGATAACTTGCAAATGTCAAAAGCACAATCCTCCTCAGCTACCTCTTCCACACCTCGAAGGAAGGGGAGTTGCAATTATTGTGGTAAATATGGTCACTTTGCTTTTGAGTGCAGGAAGAAGCTTGGAGAGCAAAAGAAGGGCACAAAGAAGCAAGGAGGAAATGTTGTAGAGAGCGTTGCAAGACAGCAGAATGACATAAGGCAAGCTGAGCTATTCCATTGCATTGGCCTCACAAGATAAATCAGGTGGTTGTTACATTGACTCAGGTGCTTCAAAGCACATGACTCCTCGTAGGGATTGGTTTGATATCAACCTTTGTGGGGATTGGTGATGGAGAAAAAGTGAGCCTAGGTGACAACTCAACACACAAGGTCAAGGGGAAGGACACAGTTCCTGTAAAGCTTCCATCAGGAGAAGTCAAAGTCATTAAGAATGTCTTATATGTACTAGGACTTGCTAAAAACCTACTTTCAATAGGAGCTATCACTCAACAAAATACGAAAGTAGAATTTGATGCTACTTCTTGTCTTGTATTGGATTTGAGTGATTATATGAAGGTTGTGCCCAAACGATTACAGGAAGATAATCTATACAGATTATACACTTCTATCCCTAATCGGCATTCTTATACAACAAAAGGAGGTGATGTAGATAGGTTGTGGCACGAGAGGTCTGGACATCTTGGATAACAAAGTATGCAGGTGTTGAACCAGCATCGTATGGTGGAGGGGCTTCTAGTCATTAATCCAAGCTCTTCAGTGTGTGAGGCTTGTGCTATGGGAAAGTAGCAAAGACAAACATTTTCCAAGGAAATCTCCACCAGGGCAGCAGGTATACTTGATTTGGTGCATTTGAATTTGTGGGGGCCAGATCTGCAAGGGGGGCATGTTGCTTTATGACCTTTATTGATGACTTCTCACACAAAATTTGGATTTATTTCTTGAGACAAAAATCTGAAGCATTCAAGTACTTTGTGCATGTCAAACCTTTGGTAGAAAAGCAATGAATCAAAAGGCAGCTTATAGCTCCCCATACCCCTCAGCAAAATGGTGTAGCCGAGAGAAAGAACCGAACTATTGTGGAGTGTGCAAGGTGCATGCTCAAGGGCAAGGGGTTGCCCAACTCTTTTTGGGGCGAGGCAATGCACACAGCGGAATTTCTTTTGAATAGAAGTCCAACCAAGGTTGTGGAAAGAGTCCAAAAGAGGCATTTACTGGCATTAAGCCCAAGGTGGGCGCTTTGCGAGTGTTTGGCTGCACGGCGTATGCCCATGTTTCCAAGGATGACAGGAAGAAGTTGGATGCAAAATCAGCAAAATGTAATTTCTTGGGATACAGTGAGGAGAGCAAAGCCTACTGACTTTATGATCTCACTAGCAGGAAGAGGATCATAAATCGAGATATGATCTTTGAAGAGGATCATTCGCCTCCTGTGGAGGAACAAGAGGAGGGAACACCTTCATGAACCACATACACATATTGAGGAGTCTCAGTGTCATGCCCATGACTGGTCTTGGGTAGCGTGTCCACGCTAGGGACAGGTAGACCATCAACCTGTAAGTTAATTGTGACTATAAGGGAATTGGGGCCCTTATGTGTACATGGTCATAATTAATGGTTGTAGGCCTAAACACATGGTGGTATAGTTGGTATGGGTCTATCAGTGAGCCATTAGGGAACTGGATGACGTGGCCCAGATAGGTTGCAGAGGTGTCCAGTGAGGTGTCACAGTGCACTACTAGTGGTGCATGGGCCTTGGAGGTATAAGTATACCTATTGGGCTCTCACTAGTGTATGCTTGATTCTGTGATTGGTCGCTACATGCTGCTAGTGTGATTTCTCTTTCCAATGACTGTGATTGATCCATAGCTTGGGGGCTAGATCCGTATGATCTAGGTTTGGTTGGGCTGGTTTATCCACCACCCGTTCCCTTGTGTTGTTGCTTTGATTGGTATGCTTAGACTAGAATCTTGTGTGTAGGACTTTATATTGGTATCAGAGCCATTCTAAGCAGGATTTTTGCCATTGAAAGTGCTGGGGTGAATCTCAATGTTTTCTCGAGCTTTTGGTGGAGTAAGCAACAAGTGGTGAAATTTTGGATTATTCTTCCCGTTATAATCACTTTTTCGAAATGCAATCGTTTGTGTGGTAAGTGCACTACCAAGATCACATTCGGTTCGGTTTTTTAGCATTTCGAATTGGTTTTTAGGAAGAAATCCTGTTTTTAGTTCCATTGTTGCCAATTACTTTGTTGTAGGCACTTTGTTGAAGCAACGGTTTCTTTAGAGGTTATGCTGGAATCTTTTCCTCTTCAGGCTTCTTGTTCTTTCTTGTATTTGGATTGCTGTCTATTGCTTTTTAGGAAGCCGGTTTTGTGTTTAATCGGTGAGAAAAGGCAGATATAGAAACAAAAATGCACTAATCATTTGGTTATGAGTGTTGGTGGCAATTTACAGGCTTGCATGGCAGAATATTATGGAGTTACAGGTTCATGCTTCATTTTCCAGCAAACTAACTATGGGATTGCAGGGTTTGGAGCCTGTAAAGCCATTGTTTGACGTGGTTTGGTTCATAAACAAGTGCTATTCACTGTAATAGATGAAGTAGCATGCAAGAATTAGTTTCTGAGAAAATTTGGGCAGCATCTACCATGTTTCTCAGGCATAATGATTGCAAACTCTACAAATCTGTAATCTAGGCTTTGCTTATGCGTGTAAATAATGGAAGTAGAGCAAAAGGAGCTGAAAATCGCTGGTAGGGCTGTGTCTATCTGCAAAAAATAGCAGATGCATTTGCCTTATGGCTTCCTGCAAGAAATATGTTTGAAAAACTGAGAAAAAAAACACGAAAGTTTAAGCAGAAAATCCGCTGCCCTACTGTGCGCCCTCATCCTGCCAAGAACCTGCATACAAACAGAATGGAAATGGTGGAGGGATGGGAGCACTTCCATCCCTCTTCACCTGGCATAGCTCTCACTCTCTCTCTCTCTCTCTCTCTCTCTCTCTCTCTCTCTCATTTCTCCTCTCTCTCTCGCAATTTCTCTCTCTTGCAACGGGCCAGAATGATAGCTGCGAGCTGTGGCTCGAGTTTGGCTGGCCCGAGGAGAGGGAAAATTGGGAGGGAAAAGAAAGGGGGGGGTGTCATGGCATAAGCTAGTAAAGTTTTTTTTAGAAAACTTAATCTGATGCATGCGAACTAGGTGTTTAGGTGGGTGGAGGGGTGCATAATTTTTGGTTACACAAGGCTTTATTTTTATCCCGTGGATATTTTCCAAGCCATATTGGTTTAGGATAATTTGAATGCAGTACTATCAAAGTGCCAAGATCCTTCTAACATTCAATCTCCATATACACGAAGAAGAAGAGAGAGAGGGTTAGGCACCCTATAGGAGAGAGAAAGTAGTAGCAATGCTTGAAAGGGAATGAATTACAAATGAACAATGAGTACATATAAATAGGCCTTCCAAGGGCCTAGACTCTTCCAAACCCTAAGTTCTAGAACCTACTAATTATAGGGCACTTCCAAAAGCCAAGATAGGGCCCCTTAACATAATTAGACTTTACCCACGAGTTATTACTAGACCATAATTGGGTCCAACTTAGCTAAAACTAACTTAACATGGTCTAAATAATAAACATAACCCATGGTTACACAAGTCTCGACCTTTTGGGTCAAAGCAACCTATGGGAAACTAACATTATCATTTATTATTTCTAACACTTACTACTATTATAGGCAAACTCAATCAAGGGCAAACACTTCTCCCAATGAGATTGTCATCGGGAAAAATATGCTCGAAGCATTTGTTCCATCGTCTGATTTGTCCTTTCCGTCTGGCCATCCGTCTTGGGATGATCAAAAGAACTCAAGCTCAGTGTCGACACTAGTTTAGCAAACACGGCCGACCAAAAGTGTTCGGTGAACCTCAGATCGCGATCGCTCACAATGTCACTAGGTAATCCGTAAATCCTAAACAGACACTCGACAAAAATCTGAGCTAAATCAGAAGCCTTCGCGGTGATCTTTACCAGTATAAACGTAGCTAATTTGGTAAGATGGTCGACCACTACCCAAATTGCATCATTTTGTTTATTCGTCCGCGGCGGTAATCCAACCACGAAATCCATGGAAATACTATCCCACCTCTTATCTGGGATATCCAATGGATGTCACAATCCACCAACTTTAGGGCATTCGGCCTTATTCAACTGGCATTGGTCAAACTTGACCACATAAGATTCGACAAAGGGCTTAAGTTTTGGTCAATAAAAATCCATTCGTACCAAATCTAAAGTACGATGTATGCCTGGATGCCCCGCACATGGTGAGTCATGACACTCATAAAATTTTCTTTTTAATAGCATCCACATCAGGAACACAAACCTTCCCTTTCCTGAATAACAATACATTACGAATAGAGAAGTTATCAACACTCTTTTTATTCTTTCTCCCAGGCTGATCACCATGTAAATCAGTCTCGCTTAACGTAGCTACTAGAACCCTCTTCCAAATTGGTCCAAAATGTGGGTTTTTCTCACAAAGACCTCTTGAGGAGAGAAAAATTTGTGCTGAACTTCACCAATTCGACTAAGTGCATCAGCCACCCAATTAGTGGTGCCTTTAATATATCGCACTTCAAAGTCGAATTTCTTGCATGAGTTCTGCCCATCGGGCCTTACAACCTCTCAGATCATTCTGATTGCAAAAATATTTTAGAGGTTGGTGATCCGTGATAACCACGGACTTTTTACCATACAAGTAATGTCTCCATGATTTCAATGCATGGATCACCGCAAAAAGCTCTTTTTCTTGCATTGTATTTTGACTTGCGCATCGATTAACTTTTTGCTCTCAAAAGCAACAAGCTGGCCCTCCTGTAAGAGAATAGCTCCAATAGTCGTATCACTCGCGTCAGTATTAATGACGAACGGAATATCTTGATCCACTTTTCTCAAAACGAAGCTGAGACAATTAGAAGCTTGAGTTTCCGAAAACTCTCATCCAATTTTTCATTCCATTTAATGGGAGGGCTTGGCCTTCCTTCTCGACTTTTCACCCCCTTCAACAAATTGTTGAGAGGTGCGGCAATCTTAGAATAGTCCTTTGCAAACTTACGGAAAAATACAGTGAAACCCAAAAATGACTTGAGCTCACGGACCATCTAAGGAATTCGCTTTTTTAGTGTTTTGCTATAGATCAAAATATCATCTAAAAACACTACTAACTTCCCCAAATATGGACAAAACAATTCATTCATCATTTTGCTGGAAAGTTGCTGGAGCATTAGTCAACCCAAAAGGTAGGACTAGGAACTCGTGATGGCCAAATCTCGTCCTAAAATGGTCTTAGATACATCATCCAGATGTATCCTAATCTGATGATATCACGTACGAAGATCAATTTTCGTGAAGTACTTCGCTCCATTCAATCGATCTATGAGATCATCCATCCTAGGTAACGGGTACTTATTTTTTACGATAAGTTTGTTTAGACCCTTGTAGTCCTCACATAACGAGAAACCCCCCATCCTTCTTACTCTTAAGAAGAACGGGCACCCGTGGTTTGAAAAAATTACACCAATAATCTTATAAGTGTATAGGCCAATAAACAAAATCATAATTTATGCAAAAAATAAAAACAAACCCCACTAACCCCACCCCTTTTCACATGCTAAACAAAAAACTTTGTATTTGCACCCCCCGCGCCCCCCCCCCCAATACTCCTCCATATTCCGGACTCGGTCTGCACCCTCAGCCCACCAAAACCCGATGAAAATCGGGCTATCCTAGTGTGCGCCTACGTCTGCCAACAGCCACACACACACACACACACAGAGCTTTGAATGCAGGGGGAGCACGGCA
>MU834046.1:0-49898 GCA_029204225.1 Diphasiastrum complanatum
ACCCAAAATTGAGTTCTGTGAAGCTTGTCAGAAAGGCAAACAACATCGGAATCCATTCACACATGAGGGAAGAAGAGCCAAGGAAGTTCTTGAGCTCGTCCACTCAGATGTCTATGGACCGATGAAAATGGATTCGCTCTCAGGTTCGAGGTATTTTCTGATGTTACGAAGGATAGCAAATCAGGCACCACACCTTTCCAGATTAGCAACTGTGCAACAAGAGACAGAACTAGAACCAACACCAATGGATCCAATGGGCCAACTCGTACCTATCGGTCCCTTGCAAGCAGTTCGGAGAGCACCACTGATGGAGATACCAAAATAAGACGGATCATCAGATCCCATCCAATTCCTCCAGATCTATGAGCAAGCTTGTGAAATCTACGGCGAACGGACACCTGCGGAGAAGCTGATGCTATTCCCTATGTCCTTATTAGCGGTGGCTCAGGATTGGTTTTTCAACTTTTCAGAGGAAGAGAAATCCACCTGAGAAGCATTTAAAACGGCTCTCATTACGTGCTTTAAACCAAGAAGGTTCCTGGAAGACCCATTTCTCCTGCTGAGCAAAGTCAAGATGAGAAAACGAGAAAGGGTCCGGGACTATATTAAACGGGTCAAACATCTACGATCTGAGTGCAGTGCAGCCCTGACTCCCGATCATGCGGTGATTATGTGGTTCCTAGCCGGATTAGCACGAAGCATTAGAAGAGAACTGAAACGAGGGGGACAATACATTACTCTACAAGAAGCTATGGAAGATGCCATCAGGGAAGAGGATGAGGGATCTGACGATGAATATCCTTCCACCCACACTCCTACTCCCTCGATCGCATCATCATCATCAAACGCATCTGCTCTATCCTCAGAACTGCTACTGGAGCAAATGACAAAATTACACAAATAGCAGATAGAGCAACTTATGACGCAGTTTGACCAAAAATTGAAAGCCTTACAAGGAACTGTAGCAGTAACTCCACATCAACCGGAACCAAACCAGCTACAGTATCCTTGACGGGAAAATGTATGGTGTTCAATATGCACACAAAACCATACAACGAACGAGTGTCCATTCCTAAAGCAAAATCTAAGACTGACACAAAGATTCTGGCATCTATGCAATGCATCGCACGATATGACATTTTGCCCGTTTAACCCCCGGATTGTTCAACAGAAGAGAAGTCCTTATCAGACTTCCTATCCTTATCATCAAGGGGCACCCAACACGGCACCAAGGTATGGCGCACCAAATCAACCACAGCGTATGGCCTTACCTGCTCCACCAGGGCCAGCCAATCAACAAGTGGCCCATGTAAAACTGACAGCAGCAGAACCAGAAATGCAAATGCCACCTCAACTTGAGCAGCAACAATGGTATGGACCAGATGAACCATTTATGGACCCTACCATAAATGAATATGTTTCGGCCTAGGCAGTTCAAAATCAGCAACAAGGCGGAAGAAATTACGACTGCTACGCATGCGGTGAAGGACAGAATGGCAGAATGTCCCTACAAGGGACAATATACAACCTCCTGCCGAGAATGCGATTATGGACACTGTTACAAGAATTGTCCATTTAAACCTAGAACCAGTGCACCTCTTAATCTCATTGCCATACAGCAACCAGCAGTTCCAGCGGGGATGCCATCGGAAGGTCGACAATTCCACGCTCCTGTGTTAGCTGTTACGCGAACACAGAAGAGAAAGGAAGTGGCTCCCTCACCACCACCACCCGTCACTGATGACCTACCCTCAACTTTAGCGCCATATCCAAATGTGAGGGAAGAGAGAAGACAGTACCAGAAAATAAGACATTGGGTACAGAAAGCACAAGCGGAGGAAAAAGAGACCATCCCACGGAACCCCCAGTCGACGTCGAATAGGAACCGCAAACGGGCTCACCACTGCGCACTGATCAGAATGATCGGTTGCACCAACATGAACCACCTTTTCACATGGTGGATCCCGAGGAACCACGCACTGAAAGGCTCACACTTTTACTATCAAGTCATATTAGTTTACCACTCGGGGAACTACTACGGATTGCACCACAAGCAAAAACCCTTCTAGCTGAATGGGCCAAAGCGGATAAGGAGCCATTAACGCCTGAGCCCATATATTGTGCAGGCTATGATTAAACAAATAACATCCTCCACATTGGAGAAGCATGGGAAAGTGAGGAACACAACATCACTTTGCCAATCAAACACAAGAGATACGAGGACGAGGCGACAGTGGTAGATGGAAAATGGGGTGTCAATCTAATCTCCACTACTTTATATGAAAAATGGGATCTACAAGGATTGAATCCAGCAAGATTTGCTATCAAGCTAGTAGATCAATCCTGTGTGAAACCAAAAGGTGTAGTTGTCGATATCTCCGTCAAGATAGTAGGCATGCAGTTTGTGATTACTTTTGTAGTCATGGATATACCTGAATCTCCATCTGTATACCAAGTCTTACTCGAAAGACCATGGTTGAGGACTGCACAAGTAGTACACAACTGGGGTACAGGGAAACTCACCTTCGAGAACAGAGAACAGGCTGTAAGGGTTGATCCAACCACATGGGCGGTGAAACCTATTACACCCGAGGTTGATGACGGATCATCCACGATAGATCATATGATTGATTGCCCAAGTCCAGCCAAGGGAGGTCACTATCATTCAGAGACGGATGTCATGAGATGGACAGATGAACTAGCAACTATTGACTGCCAGGCATGTCAATATGAATCAGATCCAGAACCGAGTACATCTTCACCCAAATGTTACACTATGGACACACCAATCACATTTGGGGTGAATATGATAAACGTAGCATGGCTGTCAGCGGAGCCTATTGGGAACCTAGTGGATGATGATCTAGTCCCTTGGCAACATGCTCTAACTTATAATAAAGAGGTTGAGCTGACTGATGAACAGGTCCTACACCACATGGACCCAGATCGTTATGGAACCAAGAAGGTACCAGCTCAACCACCACAAAAGTCTGCTATGGCAAAAGTCTCAAGGATCGATCCACCCAAGGCACCTGTGAATAAGAAGAATCAGTTGAAGCAATGCTACAACTAGGTGATCCGATGGATTGACCTACCCAAAGAGATAGTTATAGTACCCAAGAAGAATGGCAAAATGCGGATCTGTGTGAATATGAAGGCGCTAAATGCAGTCACCAAAAAGGACCATTTTCTTTTACCATTTATGGAAAGTGTCCTCAACAGGGTAGCTGGCACCGAAGCCTACAATTTTCTGGACGGCTTCAGTGGCTACAACCAAGTGAAAATAGCCCCCCAGGACCAGCACAAGACAACATTTGCCACGTAATGGAGAACCTATGCCTATAAAGTGATGCCATTCGGAGTTTGCAATGAACCAAACACTTTCCAGTGAGTCACGCAGACGACATTCAAAGATTATTTGCAAAAATTTTTGGAAATTTTCTTGGACGATCTGTTCGTGCATGGACTAGATTCTGAACACTTATCCAATTTGGAGAAGGTGTTAGAAAAATGCCGTGACTACCAGATCTCCCTGAATCCAGAAAAATGTCAATTCTAGGTGAGACATGGCTTGATACTCGGCCATATAGTGTCAAGACATGGGACCGCCACATATCTATCAAAGATCAGGATCATTATTGATCTACCACCACCGGGGACGATCTGCGAGGTCTACATTTTTATGGGTCATGCTAACTATTATAGGATCTTCATTCTTGATTTTGCGGAGTTAGCCAGATCAATCTACAAACTCACAACGGATCCACATTGGAATGAGGAAGCGCTAAAAGCTTTCCAAAAGCTTAAGGATGCATTGGTTTCAGCACCAATCTTACGGCCACCCAATTGGTCCATTGAGTTTCACGTGCATACAGATGCATCGAAGTATGCAGTTGGAGCAATCTTAACCCAGCCAGGTGAACACAAAAAGGAGTTTCCAATTCGGTTTGCAAGCCGACAACTCAGTGATACTGAAATGAACTATTCAACCACAGAGCAGGAAGCACTGACAATGATCTATGCGGTTAAGAAATTTTGACATAACTTGATGGCCACACATTTTGCTTTTTATACGAACCATTAACCCTTGCTCTATCTCGTTAATAAAACTTGCAACACCGGAAGAATCACCAGATGGGTACTTCTATTGTTGGAGTTTGATTTTCGGATAGTAGTTCGCAAGGGAAAACAACACTACATGGCAGATCATGTGTCACGAATCAAGAAAAAGGAGATTGCCACCCAACTCGATGATGAGTTAGCAGATGCTGCCTTATTTTATGTGGACACAATACCAGAATGGGCTGTTGACATTGTTGAATATCTAATGCGTGGCCAACCACACAAATCACTACCAAAGGCAGAACATCAGAAATTGATCTTGAAGGCTAGACTTTATCAACTGATTGCCGGCTAGTTGTATCGAAGAGGTCAAGATGGAATTTTTCGGCAGTGTATTCTTTCTCATGAGACCATCCAGATCATTTCGCTTTCACATGAAGGCATGGGTGGGGGTCATTTTACATCTGACATTACAATTCGTAAGGTCCTGCAATCAAAATGTTGGTGGCCAACGATTCACAAAGATACGGAGGAATACTTGAAAAAGTGTGATGTGTGCCAAACGACAAAGAGACCAATGAGATTGAACTATGACTTACTGCACCCAGTCTTAGCCCAAGCACCATTCGAAAAATGGGGATTGGATTATATTGGTCCAATTCACCCTGCATCAAGGAGTTCTCAGGCTCGATACATAATCGTAGTCACAGACTACCTCACCAAATGGGTCGAAGTCAAGGCAGTAAGAGTAGCTGATGCTAGGACCACTGCCAAGTTCCTTTATGAAAATATCATTGTGCGCTTCAGATGCCCGGTGGAACTAGTTAGTGATCGCAGAAGCCATTTCATCAACGAGACCATCAAGGTCCTGTTGGAGGAATTCTTCGTGATCCACAGAACCAATACACCTTATTATCCTCGGGGTAATGGGCAAGCAGAATCATCCAATAAAATCCTGTGTAGCGTGCTCATGAAAACAGTTGAAGCTAGCAGATCCTATTGGGAACACAAGTTGCATGCTGCACTGTGGGCATTCTGGATAGCATATAAAGGGAGCACTGATCAAACTTCCTTCCAATTGGTATATGGTCAGGATGCTGTGATGTCAGTTCCTTCATTAAGGATTGCCACCGCGCAACGTCTTAATGAGTCCAAATCTCTATAGCTATGCCACGAAGCTCTGCATAAACTCTGTGAAACATGCTTACTAGCTGTGCATGCACTGACAGCTGAAAAGAAAAGATGAAAAGCTTGGCATGATCGCAGATTACAAAAGAAGGATCTTCATTCAAGAGATCTGGTCCTGATGTATAAAACCAAGGCGATCAAGGAGAAGTTAAAATTCACTAGCGAAGGTCCTTATAGAATCAAGGAAATTCTTAATCATGGAGCCGTGAACTTAGAAAAGCTAGATGGGACGCCATTCGACACACCCATCAATGGTAGCCGGTTGCACAAGTACTGGCCACCATAGTAAGACAGATCCAGATTGGAGGTGGCACTTTACAAAAAACTAATCTACTCATCCATCATAGCTAGATCTAAGGAGATCAAGCCAAATCAAACTAAATCCATCAAGATTCAGCCAGATCTGGCAAGATCGGAAAAATCCATCAGAATCCAAGGAGGATCCAGATCCCGATAGGATAAAAAAAGAAGCAGATCATCAAATTGACTGATGGATCTACTACCAAGAATCCATCAGAACTTTCAGAGAACTACCAACAGTCAAATCAAGCCTAGATAAAGCTGATTACCAGTTTACAAAAGTTAAAAAAAGAAAATCTTGAGATCTCATTAGAAAACACTCTGAAAGGGCACTTTTTTCATGATTTTTTGAGATCCCATGGGAGATAGCTCTTGAAAATTGGACAGTCACCAAATCTGACCTAGATGCATCCATGAAAATCTCTGCGAGAGTTCCTGATGGAGAAATCATCATTTTTTAGTGTATGCGAAAGTTCCCAGAAGCTGAATTTTTAGAACCCTCGTAGAGCATCAAGATCATCTTACCAGCTCTCGCAAGGTGCCTAAATGGAATCAGAGCAGTAAAATTAGCCTGCCTACATGGTTTGATCTTGAAAATCCAATCACAAGAACAAGTTGTGCGAGAGATCACTTCCTATGAGAGTTGAACCCTCGCAGACAGTCTGAACCCTCAAGAACCTTTGCATAGCAGTCAAATCACCTTCTGAACTCTCGCAAACTTCCTAGAGGTCTTAAAATTTTGTAAAGAAGGTGCTTGCCAAAATTTGGGTGGAACTATAAAAAAGAAAAGTGAATCTCACCTAATACGCACTCAAAATTCCACTATATAAGGGCTGAATTCGAGTCGTTTGTCACCTTTGCTAGCGAAGCTCTGCCGAAATTTACTCTGAAATTACCAAGTTCTCCGTTTGCAACCAAACTTCCTACCAGCTATCATCTGATATTACTGAACACCGATCTGCGCTCTGAACTACACTCCTTGTCTTCCAACACTCGTTATTCTCGGTTTTCTACCGTTTCCACATCTTTTTCCATTCTCCAACGTTTTTCTTACTTTTTTGACCTCTAATCATCACTGCTAGCATGGTCTCCTCATCCTCTGAAGACTCTAGTGCCAAACAGGTGATCCAACGTGACATCCCCTAGGCCACACAGAGCTGGCCTCTACCCTCTGACACTCTGATCCAACCATGGCTACAAACAGCCAGCCCACTTCTAGCGACAATGGGTTTTTACCTGGTGCACTTCCATTCTGAGATTAACATGGGCCTAGCCCTTCACGCTTACGCCACCTAGGACGAGGACAAGGCTCGTTTCCACTTTGTGTACCAAGGTACCACGTACAAGGTTAGGATTAACGCCGACTCGATGGTCACCATTGGCATTATGTCCGGTGATCGTCAACCCATCTCCCATCGCCATGCCAAAGCTCTGATCAAACCATTTGTCACCTAAACCACACCAGAAATCCCCATCCAGACTAACAATGGTTACCTGATAGAAGCTATCACGGAACCTGTCATTCAGACGGTTGCGCATCTGTTGAATAGCTTTTTGATTATTTCAACATTTCACAAGGACAGAATCTAGTCTACACTACTGAGTCAGATAGTGGAATCCTTTCTGGAATTCCCTAACTCCTTTGTTGTGCCATACGACTGGCATAGCTTCCTTATTCGAGAACTAACAAACTCCATCAAACCCAACAACCATGAGCGAATCGCAGTAGGTTCTCTGTTGTGTAACTTTGCCTGTGCACTTCTCGAGGTGAAAGTACACGGTTTCCAATGCTCATCTCTCTTGTCTACCCTTGTGCCACAATGAGGACCTGATAGAAGATAATGACGACAGGATTTCACCAATCGTCGGGGCCGATTCAACACAAGCCCTTGTCAGTGCTAGTGTACCGGCTGCTCCCACAGACCTAACGACGGTGTACCAAACTCTGGGAAAATACATATTGGATGCGGTAGAAGCCAAAGCTATTTTGGAAAGTAGGGTACTACACTTGGCGACAAATAATACACAGCTGCGAGCAGATCTCACCAAGCTGCAGCAAGAGCTGATTTTGGCTGAACAACACAAACAAGCAGGACACCAGGAGATTGCCAAGCTGTAGCAGAAGGAGGAGGGCCTCAACAAATATATCCAAAGCCTCTCCAACGCGCTGACTGAGGCCTCCACGAAGGTGCGGGAGCTTCAAGCTGAAGCGTCCCAACGGCTTGCCCCCATCTAGACGCAACTTACCCTTTTGGAAGCAGAGAATACGCGCCTGGGGACAAAGGTCAAAGCCTTACAAGATGACAAGCTCGTTTGGTTAGTTCAACCTACACCGGACTCAAGGCCGCTTTCTCAATCAGAGATGAATCTTCTACGATGTCAGGTGCAGGTTTATAGCCAAACCTTAAACAGCTACCAGACAGAGTTTAACAAGTATCGGACAAGTGCAACACATGAGCTGTCCCAGGCCAAGAAAGCCCTCAAGGCGTGCCAAAAATTCATGGATGCGAAGGCCCAACCCACCTCTATGGTAATTCCACCGCCACCTAATTTTGACACTGCACATGCTAGTACCAGCCAAGATAAAAGCCAACAGGCAGCAGGGGGATCTCAAACAGATCAAGGGTCCGAAGGCCAAGATCAAGGGCAGACAGATACGACTGCTGAGATGCAAGACCAGAGCCAAGGCACATCATCCAGAGGTTCGTGCACAATATCTGCCATCCGGGCCTTCCGAAGGCCGAAGTCCGTGGAGGAGAAAATTAATAAATTTTTACTAAAGTATCCCCACGAGTCATCTTGAGGCGGTTGGCAGATATCGTTTTCTACTCAGACAATCAAGGGCAAAGAACTGCAAGCGTTACCCGCCCTCCAACCACAACCAGAGTGGCAGCAGCAGTTATTTGAAAGAGACCCTACGGCCATCAGGGCCTACGTGACAAGTCCACAACAATTACGGGTGAACGCGCATTTCCTGCCATGTACACGAAGAGCCAAATGGGTGGAATGCGGCACCCCTCTGGACAAGATCACACTTCATAATTTTAATTGGCCGATCATACCATCGCAATATGGGTGGATGACGGAGGTAGATGTCAGAAGGGCTCTCACCACATTCGAAAACCAGTATATCAATTACCCTGGTCCCACAGTCCGCACGACAACCACTTATGCCCAGGACTTAGAACACCTAATGAGGATCGAAACTAAATGGGATGATTTTCTTCCCGCAATATTCTTTGATTCTAATAAGGTGCTAGCTTCCGACAAAGTCGAAGATCAGTTGCCAGTCGCTTGTGTATTCCTTGGAGAACCGAGCTGCATTCCTTGGAGAACCTTGGACGCGCCGATTCCAAGCCTGGATCGATCAAGAATGGCTAACAGGAGTCCACAAGTCCTTCCACATGCCCAAGGACTTGAAGAAACTGGACCATTTCAACTTCATAAAAGACGTTACGGGTTACTTGATCCACCAGAGGCGGGCAAAGAGGACGCTATACTAAACTGGTAGAGTGCCGAGGGACCGGCACTACTTCAGGCCGTGGGTCCTATTGGGGTATTCCCAACAGAGTGTAAATAAATAAAATCATCCAATAAAATGTGTTGCGAGGGCATGGCATCCTGCGTGTATAAGCCCATGGCCCAATGAGCACGCAAATAAAGTTGTAAATAAAATAAACATGACTTGGGCCTTGGAATTAAAATAAAACTAGAGGCCTAATGTCATTTTTAAACTTAGAGATCACCTTTTAGAGTTGGGTCCAAATTGGGACTCACATGAATCTTGTGATTTCTAATGTACTTTTTGTGGACCCTTGGATCAAGTTGGGTCCAAGATGAATGGATAGGATCATTGTGAATAATAGTCAATAGGATTGAGGGGCAAGGGCTTCCCCATTTTATAAAAAGGCACCATTTGTACACTATTTCCATGCTTAATGAGAAGGAGGAAACTCTACCATTTTTGGAAGAAAAGCATCCTCATTTGCTATTCACTACTTGCTAATGCTCTTGATTGTGTTTTCCATTGCTTTCTATTTCCATGTTTATTGTTTGCCATACTGAATGCTTTTCCATTAGCAAGCATAAAGAGCACTTGAGCTAACCTCCACCCTCACTCTCTTTCTCTCTTCTCTTCTCAACCTCTTCTTTTCTATCCCTTCCCTTCACCCAAATCATGATGAATGTTAGTGTAGAGGAGTAGAGTTAAAGGAGAGTACTGCTAGTGGTGAGTAGAGTTAAGGGAGAAAGTAGGAAATTAGCTAAAAGTAGCATCTATGCATAGTTAGGTACCTATCCAGTGATCTAACCCTTGTTGACAGGCGGGAGGGCTATACTACCCGAGATTTTCGACCCTACAGTGGCGCCGTTGCCGGGGATAGGTTTCCACTAACTAGTTTAGCTGCATTTTAGCTATTTTCTTGTTTTTTAGAGTAGTTTAGGTAGATTTTTGGGAATTTAGAGTTAGTCTTCTGTATTTTTTTGTGTTTGGACTATTCAAAACTAGCGGAGGAGGTATGAGAGGGTAGAGGAGGCCCTAAACAGCCTCTAAGGGCTTGAAACCCAAACCAACCAGCCAAAAAACCCAAAAAACACACCAACCTGTATTTTGGAGAGAAAAAGAACTTAAAATCTCATCAGATTTTTATATCTCCAGAATTATTGAGAGTTAACTTTTGCATGACTGGAAGCAGCTCCAGGGTACTGTCCCAGACTTGCATAGAAGCCTGCGAGAGTTAGTTCCAAGCAGATTGTAAAAATCAGAGAAAAATCATAAAAAATTCAAAAAACCCTTGAAAAAATTCAAAAAATTTAAATCTTCATAAGAACTCTCGCAGAGCCCTCTGAAGCTCCATCTCAGTGAGACCAGGACATAGAAAAGCTTGCGAGAGGTCCCAGTGAAAAAAAAAATGGGAAAGTACCAGTGAACCCTCGTAGATAGCAAAATTTTCAGTTCAAGTGGTCAAGAACTCTCGCAGAGGATTCTGAAGTTCCATCTCAATGAGACCAGGACACAAAAGAGCTTGCGAGAGTTAGTATGATTGCAATGAGCAGAAAATTGGATTTAAGTGCTAAAAAAATCACTAAAAAGTGAAGATCCAACAAATCCATCCAGTAAGAACTCTTGCAGACCCTCTCAATCGATTTAGAATGGCAATTTACATCAATGATGAAGCCTGCGAGAGTTAGTGTAAAGATTTGGTGAAGATCAAGCCAGAAAAATGGTTTTGAACCCTCGTAGACAGTGAAATTTTCCCTTTTTGCGAGAGTTAACTCTCGCAAAGAATTCTATAGAGAGATTTGACCCAGATCCAGCTACTGTGAACCTTGCGAGAGTTACTTCCAAGAGATCTGAAAGATATCAAGTTTTTTACCTGCAGAAATAGCTAAAGAACCCTCGCACAACCAACCCTTGCACAAGATAACCCTCACAAACAAGATCAGTGGAAAGATCTGCATTAGATCCAGCTACTATCAAAACCTCAAATCAATCAATGCAAGGAGTAAAAAGTTATCAAGGAAAAACCACCGTAAAAGGCCTCAGCCGATTAGATCGATTAGATCCTTGAAGATCCATGGCACTCTACTCAAGCAAGCAATAGTCCAAGAAGAAGAAATGCTTCAAGGACAATAAGACAAAGGTAGAACAGCCAGCAGCTTTGCAACTACAACAACAATAGCACAGCCAATCATTGTCTAAGACCAAGCTATTTTGCAGGTACTGCAAAAGAACCAACCATGATATCAAGGACTGTCACGTCCTCAAGCATAATGAAGCCAAGAAAAAGATGCAGCAGCAGCAACAAGGCAACTCTAATATAGTCAGAGATTTGCAAGAAGATGAGAGAGCACTAATGGTGCAAGATCAACCCAACAGAAATGCCCATTAATGGTATCTCGATTCAGGTGTCTCTCAGCACATGATGCCATGCAAAGACCTCTTCTCTACACTCACAACTACAGAATCGAAGTACATCTTCTTTGGTGACTCCAGTTCACATCAAGTCAAAGGCCAAGGCTCTATTCGACTACAATTCTCTGATGGCATCACTAGATAGCTTAATGGTATACTTTATGTACCCAAATTAACAAAGAACTTATTGTCTATTAGCAAGATCACTGATCAAGACTATAGAGCCTTGTTTACTGCTAGGCGATGTACTACTTTAGATGAGAACTCAAAGGAAATCCTCTCTGCTTACAAAGAAGGAAATTTGTACATACTGACTCACGATGTTGCACTTTTTGTGAGTTGTTCAGATGCTAATTTATGGCATCAAAGATTAGAACATCTAAACATGCGTTCAATCTTGTATATGCATAATAACAAAATGGTCAAGGACATGAATATAAATGCTATTACTATAGCTAATCAATCTGTCTGTGAAAGTTGCTTACTAGGCAAACAACCTAAAACCAGATTTCCAAGAGGACAGGACAGAAGAGCCAAGTCTATTCTATCACTGATACACAGTGACTTATGTGGTCCTATGAGTGTACCTTCCTTGGGGTAAGGCTCTATACTTTATTACGTTATTGATGACTACTCCCATTTTACCAGTGTAATGTTAATTAAGAACAAGTCAGAAGTATTCAATTGCTTCAAAGAATTCAAGCAATATGCTGAGAATTAGACTAGTCAGAAAATCAAGGCCATACGGTCTGATTCAGGGGGAGAGTACCTATCAAATGAGATGAAGGACTATCTGTCGTCATGTGGCGTGCACCATCGGTTTACTACAAGCTACACTCCTCAACAAAACGGAGTAGCTGAGCGGAAGAACCACACACTGTTGGAAGCTGCACGATCCATGACAGCCAATGCCCATTTACCTCAAACATTCTGGGCAGAAGCAATCTCTACAGCCTGCTATCTACAGAACTACTCCAGCACTAAAGTAGTTGATTCCAAGACACCGTTTGAAGCCTACTACGGATACAAACTAATCTTGAAACATCTACGTGTTTTCAGATATCTCTGCTATGCACAAGTGCCATCGGATCTGAGGAAGAAACTAGAACCAGTAAGCTATAAGAACATCTTCATCGGCTACTCAACGTCGCATAAAGCATATCGCATCTATGATGTTGACTCAAGTCAGATCTCAGTCAGCCGTGATGTTGTCTTTTTTGAAAACAAGTATTACAATTTCAAGCATAAGCAACCGATACAAGAGTATGCCACAATTGCTCCACCATCGATCGTTAGGCAACGACCTATGACTGTTCAGACAAAGGAGTTTGTCCCAACAGCTCCGCTTACCATCGATGGGCCTAGACCCATGATTGTTCAGCCATAAGATGCTATGATCCTAGTCATTCACCATAGAAAATCATCCACTCAAGCACCTGCAGCTCGAAGGTCTACAAGACAACGACAACAACCTGATTGTTTTGTCCCTCAGACGTTCAAGCTTCCCAACCTGCACTGCTTAAATAGATGGATACAAAAAGTCCGTAGAAAGATTTTCGAATGATTCTCGAAAAGATGCTAGAAAGTTTCTTGAAAACATGCCAGTAAAGACTCTAGAAAGATTATCAGAAAAATTCCAAAAAATCTTGAAAAATTCTTGAAAGATTCTTTATTGATTCTTGAAAGATTCTCAATTTTTTTTGGGAAAGAGTCTAAATAAACTCTCGAAAGATTCTCAAAACTTGAAGGACGCGACAGATGAATAAGAAGATTTTAAGACAGTTTCTTAGAGCATATTTACGGACATACAACAAACGACTGTAATGCGCTAGAGAGTCTGTCTAACCAGAGAGTAATTCATATAATGTAGTAGAGATCTCTAGTAGACTCAGAATCACTCAAACTCAATAATGCGGAGAACAGAGATAAGAGAGAATAACCCTCAACACTCTATTCACTTCTTCAACCTCTCACAGATACATAAACTCTTTCTCTCTCGATGATTGAGACTGAAGTGTGTGATCAATATATGTTCTACGGAAAGAACAAACACACCTCTAAAACTACAGGTGCATCGCTCCCGTGAAAAGGTCTAGCTAACAATTAGGTTGAATCTATGTTCAATCATACCATAACTAAGAGTTAAAATTACTCTAGTTCAACATGTCGATTCATATTTAGTTGTTTCGCGTAGATGACCTAGTAAAGGCTATCCACGGCAGCGTTTCCCTTCTAGAGGTCTAGCCCTTAAATACAAGGCAAGTCTTTAGGAGATATATTCTCGAAAAATGACAGGCCTCTTTATGATTTATATTTATCCGGCTCATATCTTCATTTTGTTAACTTCCCATTTCGCAATACCTTGTTCTGATATTCCAACGATTTTGGCTGGTTCCAGAACCATATGACCCTCATGATCCAACGGTGGTAGAGTAATAGTTGCATATAAGTGTTCTCCCAAACTCCTCTTTAGAAGAGATACATGGAATACACGATGCATACAGGTTGTTGATGGTAGATCCAGTTCGTAATTCAACTCCCCAAGCTTCTTCACAATTTTGAAGGGTCCATAAAATCTGAGAGCCAACTTTTCACTTTGAGTTTTCTTCAGCTTAGTGTATCTATAAGTTTGTAGCCTTAAATATACATAATCCCCTTCAGCAAAATCATGGAAAGTCCATTTTTGGTCAGCATATTGCTTCATTTGTATCTGAGCTACTTTAATGTGCTCTCGATTGGCCCTCGTGTCATACCGATTGACACATGTGGAGTGCTGTTATAACAAAATTTGGTGAGATACAACCAATCAACCCACTTTGTCTGATGAAACAAAATGTCGCAAATAACACTCCAACCACTGGTTAACCCTTTCTGTTTTCCCATCAGTTTCTGGATGACATGATGTACTTAAGCACAATTCAGTGCCCAACTTTTGCATCAAGACCTTTCAGAAAGTGGAAATAAATCTACTATCTCTGTCACTCACTATCTCTTTTGGTATACCGCGTAACTTGAAGACATTCTTCAAGAATATTTGTGCTACTTGGGCTGCACTATCAGTAGTTTTATAAGGTAGGAAATGTGCATATTTTGTAAGCCGATCCAACACCACATAGATACCATCATATCCCCCAGTTGTTGTTGGCAAGGAGGGTATAAAATCCATGCTAATACTCGTCCAATGCTGCGTAGGAATGGATAGCGGATGCAATAAGCCTGATTGCTTAACATATTCCACCTTATTTGTCAAAATATTGGAAAAAATCCATCTAATGTTGTGAGTAGGGTTCCAAAAAATGCCAAAGATGAATTAAGCTCTTTTGGCTTAGTAAAGACCCATCTTAGAATAAGATATACAAGGTAGGTAGAAGTAGAAACTCGAGCTACCATAGGAATTGCCATTTGTACTTAACATGCCACATTTAATGCATTAAAAGACTAGGTGGCACAATTAGACATAGTGAGGTGGCTTGAATAAGTCTAGATAGCTTGAGAGGTGGATTCACAACTCCAATTCAACTCAAAGTAGGAGGAGAGTTCATGGATCTATATATATGTGATGTACTCTCATTGAGAAAATGCTTCTTGGTTTCCAAGGGGAGGCTCGAACCTGGGACCAAAGAAACTTTGGATGCCAAGCCAACCAACTGAGCCAACCCCGTTGGGTCTCATTGAGAAAATGATGAAATTTGTGTGTAATGCAAATTTGGAGACAAGCTCTTTGTGTCCTCTCTCTCTACACGAGTTTTGTACTTTCTATTTTCTCTCTCTAGCCAAGTTGAGACATTTATGATGCTTAGTTTCATGTTTTGTTGACAGATCTTGCTTGTAACACAATAATATTTCTTGTATGATTAGCTTTCCTATTGACAACCAATGCTAGTTTGATCTTTATGGTATTATTGGGCTTAGGAGATCAAAAGTACATGTGTAGGGTGTCCCACACGTGTGAATTCAGCATGGTATCAGAGCCTATCTAAGATTTACAAGCAAATCTAATAAAAAAGTTTGCAGATTTGATCAGATTTTAAGCTAGAATTGTCTTGATTCTACTTTCTAGCTAGTTTGCAATTTTCAAGTGATTTAGAGCTTCAAAACCACTTTGAATGGTCCAGATCATGTACTATACAGAATTTCAGGTGCTGGCACATGTGAAATCCGCCCATTTTCAATTTGGTGGTTCTCTCTCACCTCGGATCCAAATTTCCTGCAAATTAGCCAACTAGAAAGCTAGAAGTGTGTAGAATTTGATGCAATTTGAATCATGACAATTGGATAATCCAAACAAAAGCTATAAGCTTTTTAAGAGTCGTAGGTAGGGTGCCTAAACCTGTGGCAAATCATGTGTACATATCATTTATTGCTTGAATGATCACAAAAATCATCCAGAAGTTGACCAATCTCATCCTAATTATAGTTCTATGGTGTCCATGGTCAAGAAAGCCAAAGCTATTGGCTTGCCTAATCTTATCTCCAAGAATTTTAAGCCATGTGAGGCTTGTGCCATATCTAAGTCTCATAAGAAGCCTTTTTCAAAGTCATCTATCAAGACTACACATCCATTGGAGCTCATACACTCGGATGTGCACTTCTCATATTCAAATAGCAAGGGTGGTGCTACTTGCTTTGTAACTTTCATTGATGATTTCACTAGACTTGCTTGGGTATATCTTCTAGCTTCAAAGTCTATGGTGTTTGACTATTTCCTAAAGTTCAAAGCTCTAGTTGAAAAGCAATTTTCATACAAAATCAAGATTCTTAGAAGTGATGGAGGTGGTGAGTACACTTCCAATAAATTTCATGATTATTGTGAGCTTGAAGGCATTAAAAGGGAGTTTTTTTGTGCATATACACCATCTCAAAATGGGGTGGCTGAAAGAAAGAATAGAACGTTGTGTGAATGTGCCAAAACCATTAGAATTGAGGCATCCTTGCCAAAAGACTTTTGGGGTGAGGCCATCAATTGTTCAAACTATCTTTGCAATTGACTCCCTCATGTAGCACTTGGAGGAAAGTCACCATATGAAGCACTTTATTTGAATAAACCTAAGGCTGACCACCTTAGAGTATTTGGATGCATATGCTTTGTCCATATTCCCTTGGAAACGAGAAAGAAGGGTGATCCTTGTGCAAGCAAAGGAGTAATGTTTGGATATTCATCCAACAAGAAAGCCTATCGAATCTACATGCTCTCTACTTCTAAAATAGTTGATAGTAGAGATGTAGTTTTTCATGAAGAAGAAAAGTCCAATCTTGGAGGGGCCGAGATCAAGCAATCTCAAAATCTATCACCTTTTGTTATTGAAGACAATCAACATATGGAGGAGCCGAGATTTCAAGATGGAAGTCCTCAGATTTTCACTCCTAGAAGATTCATGAGGGAGAGATCCGAGCCTAAGAGGCTCACTTATGATGAAAAAGGAAAACGAGTGGATCGTGATTCCACTTATGCTTATTTTGTTTCTCACGAGGAGCCCAAAGATGTCCAAGAAGCCCTCAATACCAAGGAGTGGTATGAGGCCATGAAGATTGAATATGATGCCTTGATCACCAACCACACATGGGAGCTAGTGGATCCACCACCTAACATGCATGTCATTGGATGCAAGTGGGTGTTCAAGATCAAGTACAATCATAATGGCTCCATCAACAAGTACAAGGCAAGATTATGTGCTAAAGGCTTTGCACAAATATATGGCCTTGTCTATGAAGAAATCTTTGCTCTTGTACTCTCATTGAGAAAATGATGAAATTTGTGTGATGCAAATATGGAGACAAGCTCTTTGTGCTCTCTCTCTCTCTCTCTACACAAGTTTTGTACTTTCTATTTTCTCTCTCTAGCCGAGTTGAGACATTTATTATGCTTAGTTTCATGTTTTGTTGACAGATCTTGCTTGTAACACAATAGTATTTCTTGTATGATCAGCTTTCCTATTGACAACCAATGCTAGTCTGACGTTTATGGTATCATTGGGCTTAGGAGATCAAAAGTACATGTGTAGGGTGTCCCACATGTGTGAATTCAGCAATTCACTTGACAAGGAATACATTCTTGCACGTACGTGTCATACAAGAGTGAAGTCTTTAATTTCCAAGCAATTAGTTTGAACCTTCTGGGTCTAAGATTGTAGTGATCTTAGCTTGAATATTGGTGATCGACGACATGTTTTAATTTTGAATAACCTCCAAATAGTGGCTTACTAATGGATGTATGAAGAATGCTGAGAGGGATTCGAAGATACCACTGTATCAACTTTAATTATGTATGCTCTAATACCACTGTAAGAAAAATAGTAATTATTCTTTCAGAGAGAACACAATGCAAGCTCGAATAAATCAAACTAATATCAGTGTCTTCAATCGCGATTTTATCTGATCTATGTATTAATAGAACAATGTTTATTCTGATTGAATATGCGTGCAAAAATTATATGCAGAAGTATGAGACAACTTAAGACCATTTAGACAATAAGAAACTATTGATCAAAAATGAATTTTTATAACTTTGAATCTGATTCATCAATATACGTCTCTTGTTGTCTTATATCGTTGTTGTGTCTATGATTGAGTGAGTGAGTTTCAACGAGTAGTGCATATGTATTCATAGTACTAGAGGACAGGTCTTTTGGCCTTTTGATACTGTAACAGTAGAAATCTAACCGTTTATGAGAGTTGATATTCAAGTAGACGCTCTGTTTCTAGGCTCGAATAAAATCTGTTTGCGAATAATTCGTGACAGTTTGTCTCTTTGTCATAGCTTCGTGTTTTGCAAATTGTTCGCAACACTTGTCTCTTCACGACATTTTCGTCTTTCGCGAATTGTTCACGGCAGATGACAATTCTTGAGCTTGAAAAAGAAATCTAAAATATTTTGCGAACTGTTTGAGATAGTTTCACGACAGGGGAGCTTAAAAAATAGTCCAAAAGATTTCTCAAATTTCTTGCGACAGTTTCGCGACATCTGAGGTTTGAACAAGAAACAGAAAATTTCACGACAAGATTCTGTTTGCGAATCTTTCGAGCTTCAACAAGAAAGCCATGAGCTTCCACAAGACACTGTTTTGCGAATCTTTTGAGTTGACTGTAGGACAAATTTTGCAAATGTTTTTGAGTTGGTCACAAATAGAAATGTTTCAAGTTCGCGTTCATTTCTTTCTCATCTTTTGTCAAGTAAACTACACACTTTGTTAATAGAATCAAGAAGTCTGATCAGTTGTTCTATAGGCTTTACGGATTACCAAGTGACATTATGAACATTTACGATTCAAAGTTCATTGGTCACTTTTGGTTGGTTGTATTTTCTAAACTAGAAAAAACTTTGAGTTTAAAGTTCTTCCGATTATTGGCAGTTGCCTATGTTAAGTTATCACGTTCTTCTATTGAGTATAGGACAAAAATCCGATGAATTGTGATTGACGAATCATAGTTCAGATTCTAGTTATACTTGATCGTTTAAAAGAAGGATTACTTGTGTAATCATAAGATCAGATAAGATATGTATTTATATTTTGATAACAATCTCCTCATAGAGGAAGTTATCCTTGATGGAGATTGAGTTATAGTAAGATTATAGCCCATTCGTGCTTATGTAATTTTTGAAACCTATATCACGCATTTGCGGTAGAGACTCGGACGATCAAGTTTTAGAAGGTAGCGGATTTCCTACATGATATCTAGGAAATGCTACTGATTGCACATGAAAATGTCCAGTGTGCCCAGGATAAGGACCGACATTATGCTAATCAGAAATGATCACCTCAAGACTTTCAAATGGGAGATTGGGTATATTTGAGAATCCCAAAGGATTCGAGTGTAATGCATACCGATAAGCATTATAAATTGTCCCCTAGAGATAGAGAACTGTATCAAATCTTGAAAAAGATCAGATCCTTAGCTTACCAATTGGAACTCCTAGAAGGATTTCAAGTGCATCCGGTATTTCACGTAAGCCGACTCAAGAAGAGTCTACGTGAAGGAGAGCACTTTGGATCTGGAGATCAATTGGACCTATCGGATAATCATCGGGTGTATCTTGACTTGAATCTGAAAAGATTTTGGATACAAGAACTAAATGATTGAGAAATTGTATAGTTACCAAGCATCTGGTTCGATGGAAGAGTCTCACAAATGATGATGATTTTTGGGAACAAGAAGAAAGCTTAAGGAGGAACTTTTCCAGTTTTAAGTTTTGAGGATAGAACTTGAATAAGGGGGGAAGAATGTCATGCCCATGACTGGTCTCGAGTAGCGTGTCCACACTAGGGACCGGTAGACCATCAACTCGTAAGTTAATTATGACTATAAGGGAATTGGGGCCCTTATGTGTATAAGGTCATAAATAATGGTTGTAGGTCTAAACTCTTGATGGTAGATTTGTATGGGCCTATCAGCGAGTCATTGAGAAATTGGATGTCGTGGCCCAGATAGGCTGCAAAGGTGAGGTGTCACAGTGCACTACTAGCGGTGCATGGGCCTTGGAGGGTATAAGTATACCTAATGGGCTCTCATTAGTATATGCTTAATTGCATGACTAGTAGTCGTATGCTACTGGTGTGATGCCCCATTCCTCTATGTCATTGATCCATAGCTTGGAGGCTAGATCTGTTTGATCTAGGTTTGGTTGGGTTGGTTTGTCCACCATCTGTTTACCTTGTGTTGCTTGTGATTGGCATGCTTAGAATAGGATTCTTGGTTGAGTACTTTATAGTATAAAATCTAGTAGCATAATTATTCCAAATGCGAAGGTCCTCCAAGAGAGGTGGTGGAGAACGAGAAATGAACTCACACCAAAAAGCGCCCAAAGAAGAGCTAAAAAGAAGGTCAATAAGACGTTTCCCTTCAGAATCATCATAGGAATGCCTCTTACGGTGGAGAACACGATGGTAGGAGCATCGAGAAGATCAAAACAGATGTGGGACATGGATACGTAAATAAGTTACTGACTGATGAAGAGAATGGCATACGATATCATACCATGGAGGGTGCAGTGGTCGAGGTGTGTGTCGAGTCTTTTTGGGATGGGGTTTTGTGGGGAGGGTTAGTGATGCAGCCGCGTGGAGAGAGGTGGTGAGAAAAGCAACTTAGGTGTCGACTGGACTGTCATGAGGAAAGGAGTGTAAATGTGAAGCCAAGGACTGTCGATACTTTGGCATGTGAGTGGGATCAAATATGTATGTGGGTGTAGATGAATGATTGGGTGGAAGGTGGCTGATATCGAAGGAGATAAATGAGTGATCAGAAAGGGTCGTGGGGGAAACGTGGAAGTCAGAGACTGTGGGTATAAAGGGTGGTGACCCCATGAGATAGTCAACGACATTATGTCCTCCATTGTGAGAGTGGCATGTATAACTGTTTGAATGTGACCAGCAGGGTAAGCCATTATAAATGGCTAGCTCATGTGCCTCTCCAAACTATAGTAAGTGCTAGTAGGTCCCAAACTATCCGTGGAGGTCCTAGTAACTCCAAGCATATCACTGTCAAGGGCACGAACATGCAGCTGATCAGTGGTGTCGAAGAACTTTGTCTATCTCGAAGACGTCTGGGCATTAAAATCCCCTATGAGGAGAATATGTCTCCGCTCTGAGAATCTGATAATATCCGGTGAGAGGTCCTGATAATATGGAGAACTAATACCCTCCCTCAGCAAAAGACGAGGACTTTGTTGGAAAGTAACATGCTGCAATAAAAAGTGACACTCTGGTGGTTGAGATAACTGAGGAAATGGGGGCGCTAGGCTTGGTGCCTTTCTTCAAGATTGCTGCCCATGAATCTTTATGTTGCTCGTCCAATGAAGCGACTTTGGACTACAACTGGTTCTTTTCCTTTAGTAAGGAGACCATTACTTCTTTCAATTGTGAAAGTTTTCGCTTCAAGAATTGGAATTCCACTCTCATTTGGTTAGCTTCCCAAGAGAAAAAGAGTTCAGTTGAGGGAGTGTAGAGAATGGATGTCGTGGATGGAGGAGTTGTGTGTGTGTGTGTGAAGATGATGTGGAAGAGGAAGAGGATGAAAGAGAGGGAGGGGCAGTAGTGAAAAAAGATGAGGTGGAGGGGGGTGCCACTGTAGCAGCAGATACATTGGACAATATTGAGGTGGCAGCAGTAGCGAGAGTGGAGGTTGCAACAGTAGCGAGAGTGGAGGCTACAGTAGTAGCAAGGATGAAGGTTTAATAAGCAATGAGTGTGGAGGTTTCATTAACGAAGGGGAAGCTGTGACAACAACATCAAGGGGGAGGGGAGTTGAGATGGTGGCAGCCACGAGGAGGGAAGAGAGGGGAAGTTGTGATAGCAATAGCGAGGAGGGGAAGAGTTGAGATGGTGGCAGCCATTGAATGGACATCAAGTCTTTATCCATACAAATAGTAGATCCCTTCAAGTAGCTTTTTTTTACGTAGACCCTTTTGACGAAGCAAAGCATCCTTGAAATGCAAAAACATTGTGGTGAATTGGAGTTTATCCACCCAAGCAGCAGATATGACATCCTCTTTGAGACCAAAGGTGGAATGAATAAATGAAAGCATTTGCCTCAACCATGAGGTCCTTACCCACAAAAGAACCTCCCCTAACTCTGACATTGAGGGCAAAGGGATAAGGGATAAGAGTGAAGGATCAAGGGTCAAGGTCAAGGGCTAAGGACCAAGGGTTAAGGGCCAAGGGCCAAGACGAAGGGCCAAGCGGTAAGGGCTAAGAGAGAAGGGCTAAAAGTTAAGAGAGGAGATAAGGACCAAGGGTTAAGAGCCAAGGGCCAAGATATAAGGACCAAGGGTTAAGGATCAAGGTCTAAGGACTAAGGGCTAAGGGCTAAGGGGAGAGAGAGAGAGAGAGAGAGAGAGAGAGAGAGAGAGAGAGAGAGAGAGAGAGAGAGAGAGAGAGAGAGAGAGAGAGAGAGAGAGAGAGAGAGAGAGAGAGAGAGAGAGAGAGAGAGAGAGAGAGAGAGAGAGAGAGAGGAGATGAAGCCCAAGGATTAAGAGTGAAGGGCCAAGAGTTAAGTTTCAATGGCCATGCATCTGGCAGCTTCCATGAGAGTCATGTTCTTTCTTTCTGCAATACTGTTGTGCTGCGGTGTTTAAGATGCAGTCCTTCTGTGAATGATTCTTAGATCATTGCAAAAATCAGTGAATCGATTTGAGATGTATTTTCCACCTCGATCTGTCCTGATCTGCTTCACCTTGTTTTTTGTGCGTCTTCCTATCCAATTCACATACTCTATGAATTTGTCAAGTGCATCTGATTTATTGTGAATGAAGTAGACTCTAACAAACCTACTGTAATCATCAATAAAAGTGATATAATATTTTGATACTCCTACTGAAATCATGTTAAAAGGTCCACATATGTCTGAATGTACTAGCTCCAAAATCTTTGTCGTTCTGTAGGAGTCCTTGACAAAAGGAGTACATGACATCTTACCCTTTATACATGCATCACAGGTCATCGAACTGGTTGCATTTAAGATGCTCATCCTTGTGATTGCTCCATGATGGCTTGCTTGATACAGTGCCATTGAATTTATATGGCATAGTCTTCTGTGCCATAGAATATCTGATGAATCATCATGGGTCTGATGTACTTGATCTACAGGTAGGCATACCTCAGATGATACAGGTTGTCTTTTCTTCTACCTTGTGTAATCAGTGTACTGGTGCTTGCATCAACAACATTGCATGCTTCGTCTGAGAATGTAACACGCATCCCTACGTCAACTATTCTTGCCACTGATAGCAAGTCCTGCTGCAGTATAGGCACGAACAGAACATCTTCGAGTTGTTTGTCTGCTATTTGTGTTGACCATAGTGAACCAATACCATTCATTTGATGCTTTGATTTGTCTCCAAGAATGATAAATCTTGATGGATTTGCACTTCAAAAATCAGACATTATCCGTCTTGATGTAACAAAGTGTGAGGTAGCTCCTGAATCAAGGATTACCTCTTGTGTCTCAAGTGTTGATAATGCACACATGTCTACACAGATGTAGGTGGTCAAATTTTCGTGATTCAATCTTTTATTGTCCATTTTTTGGCTCTCTGGTTCTCCGACATAGGACAAACTATTATTGTTCTCCCGTCTGCCTTGAGCTTGTTTGTTTCTTGGGTTCTGGTGGCAGTCCATGGCTACATGACCTTCTTATGATAGACTCAATTTTTGAATTTAGCCAACATGAATCGACAGTATGTCCTTTGCGTTTGCATCTCACGCATATCTTCTTGTCTCCATTCTCCTTTGTTCTTCCATTTGCCTCTGCTGGCTTCTTCTACTTATTGGTCTCAATCTTGCTTTTGGTCTGACTCCCTCTTAGACTTGAATTGCTTCTTCGTCTTCTCCTTGTTGCTGTAGAGAGCTTGGTCATAAGCATCCTTGTGATCAAGGTGCTTTTGAGTTTCAACTTCTTCTCGAATCTCCACAATTGCCTTTTCGAGTGTTGTGGATCCTCATGATCCCACATTATCCAAAATTATTGTTTATATTGTAGAAATTTTTAATATTTATACATGTAAATGTGCTATAGTGCCTAAATTTATGTAAAGGCCTATGTGCTTTTTGTAAATTCACATTTAGGTTAGAACTCGTGACGTTCTATAGAGACGCAGTAGCGGATCTAAATCGACATCTTAACGGTTGGTGAACGACATTGAGGCCGGTGATCATTCCTATAAGGTTGACACTTCGTGCCATTGTACTTACACATTTGCACATATATGAGTATCAATAGAGAGAGAAGAGAGCCAGTTTCTATAAGCTTGAGCATTCTTTCTCTCTGCCATATTTTACAGCATTACTTCTTATCAATTGAGCGAATACACTCTATACGATCTGTAGCTGTTTGTGATACTGTTCTGTCTGCGTCACACATGTTTCTTGTGTTTTACTCAATTTCAGCTACTCTAAAGTGGATTTTCAAGCATCACCAGAGAGCAACAATTTTGATTAATGTGTGCAGGGAATAAGCTGAAGCTGTTGTAAAAATTACAGCAAATAAGGACACTAAAACACTTGAAATGATGAGGGAAACAATAGATTATGATCTCATAAGATTAGCACAAGTTGAACCATCAAAATCCATCAAAAATCTATGCTTGAACCTCACTAAATGGCCCAAATCCTTGAAGAAGGCTTCACACGTGTGAAAGTACGACCTCCCACAGTCTGAGTACTGTACACCAGACCTACATTCAATCCTATAATCATTAGTAATCACAAGTACTCAAACAATTATGAACATAGAGAGCAATTGCACCATTATGAGAGAAAAATCATGAAATTGCTTGATTGATTTTGGTGAGATATCATCACCTATATATACATGATCCATCACGGTTTTGGGCAGGTATGAGTAGCCCTAAACCTATTCCTAATGATAATTTTGGTGGATCTTTCATCCCTACCAAGTTAGGGTTGGAATCTTGGAGATCCCTCAACAATGCAAAAATTACCAAAAATAGCTCCTATTTTTTCTCCCTTGTATCTAAGCATAATTTGGACTCATTCCAAAGGTTCTAACACTTAGGTCTACTTGAGAACATCCTTATGAATGGAATCCTATGCTATTTGGCACGTTTGACAAGCCACATCATGACCATCTAACTATTTACAAGTCATATGACCAAAACTAGTCAAGCTAGAATTGTGAATTTTTAACACTCCTCCTCACTATCTAGCTTGGTTCAATCATTGCTTTACTAATCACTCCAAGTGATGATCTGAACTTCATAAAAGGTGTCTTTTGAAGTGGTTTAGTAAGTAGATCAGCTACACATTCATTGCTTGGAACATGCTCCAAAGCAATCCCCTTGGCTTGCACCATTTCTCTCACAAAGTGATGGCATATCTCAATGTGCTTAGATCTTGCATGGAAGATTGGGTTAGATGCAAGGTGTTGGGCTGATATATTGTCATTGTAGATGATTGGTGCCTCCTCTGAATCCATGATCTTTAGTTCCACCAATAATCTCTTGATCCAAAGTACCTCCTTTGTAGTGGTTGTCAAAGCTTTGTACTCGGCCTCGGTTGAAGATAGAGATATAGTTTCTTGCTTTTTTGAAAGCCATGAAACCACACCTTCTCCTATGAAAGTTGAATAGGCACTTGTTGATTTCCTATCCCTCTTGTCCCCTGAAAAATCTGAATCACTAAATGCATGAAGGTTAATCACATCTCCTCTATATAGAATCCCAAAATCCAATGTACCCGAGATGTATCTTAGAATCCTCTTAGCCTTTTTCCAATGGATATTCAATGGCTTTTGCATGGATTGGCTCAACCTACATACACTAAAGCTAAGATCTAGTCTAGTTGTAGTGATCCACATTAAGGAACCTATAAGTTGCCTAAACAAAGTGATGTCCATGAAGGATCTTTCATCATCTTCATTTGGCACTTTTACATCTTGCTCCATTGGTGTGCCAACACTTTTGCATACTTCCATCTTAAACTTCTTCAAAAGACTTTGAGCATAGTTTACTTGACTTATAAAGATAAAATCAGACCCTCTAAGTACTTCTATGCCTAAGATGAAGTGAAGACACCCTAGATCTACCATCTTGAACTCTAAGGATAGATCTATCTTGATTTTTTCAATACCATCAACACTATTTCCACTAATGATGATGTCATCTACATAAATGAGTAAAAGTACAATACCAACATCATCAAACTTAATGTAAAGAGTGGGATCATATTCACTTTGAACAAAAGAAAGTGAAATAAGATAGCAATGTAGTCTTGAATTCCAAGATCTCAAGGCTTGCTTCAAGCCATAGATGCTTCTTTGGAGATGGCATACTTTGTTCTCCATTCCATGCTTGATGAACCCTTGTGGCTGCTCCATATAGATATCTTCTTCCAAAAAACCATTCAAGAAAGCATTAGAGACATCCATTTGAATAGAATCCATCCAAAATGTGATGCAAGTGCAATGATTAGTCTTATTGTGACCATCTTGGCCACGGGTGCAAAAGTTTCCTCATAGTCTATCCCTCTCTCTTGAGCATAACCTTTTGCAACTAATCTTGCTTTATGTTTGTTAACACTCCCATTTGCATTCAACTTAAGCTTGAAGACCCACTTGCATCCTATTACATTCCTTTGAGGTCTCTCAACAAGCAACCAAGTTTCATTCTCAATCAAGGCATCATACTCATCCAACATAGCTTTATACCATTCTTTGGAGTTCAATGCATCTTCAACATTAGACGGTTCTTCAAAACTGGATAAAGCATAAGAAGTGGATGAGATACCCTCAACTTTCTGTCCTTTGCCTTGATATGTGAGCCTTGATGGCTCCACTTTTGCCCTTGAAGATCTCCTTGGTGTGATAGGTGGGTTTGGTGCTTGCTCCTCCATGAGCTCCTCCTCAAAACCAAGATCTTGCTCCTCGGCCATCTTCTTCTTGATTGTTGGAGCACTTGAGCCTTCTTCAAGCATATGCATATGATGTTCATCAAATATGACATCCCTTGAAACAACAAACTTGTTCAAGGATGGGAGATAGACTTTGTAGCCCTTGCTTGAGCTTGCATATCCAAGCATGATCCCTCTTGTGGAAGATGGATCCTCCTTGGTTCTTGTTTCCAAGGGCACATGCACATAACATATACACCCAAGAACTTTCAAGTGATTAAGATTGGGTTTCTTTCCATACAACATCTCATAAGGAGTTTTGCCTTCAATTGCTTTGCAAGACACCCTATTCATCAAGTAGTTTGCACATACAAGAGACTCACCCCAAAAGGATTTGGGTAAACAAGCATCTAATCTTAAAGCCTTAGAACATTCACATAATTTTCTATTCCTTCTTTCAGAAAATCCATTTTGTTGAGGAGTGTAAGGACAAGAAGTCTCTTTCTTGATCCCTTCCTCCTCACAAAAGGCCTTGAACTCACTGGAGATGAATTCTCCACCATTGTCACTTCTAAGAATCTTGATGCTATGATTATGATGCTTTTCCACAAACAACTTGAACTTTACAAAAGTATCAAACACTTGAGACTTGAAGGAAAGTAAGAACACCCAACAATATCTTGAGTAGTCATCAATGAAGGTTAAAAACATGGATGAACCTCCATTAGATTTGGTGCTAGCAATGTGCACATCCGAGTGTATGAGTTCAAGAGGATGAGATGACTTTGTGATGGAGTTAGGAAACACCTTCTTATGTGCCTTGGATAAGGCACAAGCTTCACAAACCTTGTCTTCCTTCCCAATAGACCTTGGTAGGCCTAAAGCATACTCCTCCTTGATCATAGCCTCCATGGAACCCGAGTTGACATGTCCAAGTCTTTTGTGCCATAAAGTAAAGGTAGATATCTTGCTCTTCTCGGCCAACATGACAACATTAGTATCCACAAATGCATCCAGCTTATAAAGTTTGCCAAGTCTAGTGCCCTTAGCCACTATCTTACCCTTCTTCTTGATGAAACATTCATTTGAAGCAAAGTCAACATTGAAACCATTGTCTACCATTTGGCCAACACTTAGTAGATTCTTTGTTATTGTAGGAACGTACAAAACACCTTCTATGTTGATCTTTTTGGAAGATCCTAAGCAAAGGGGAATGCTACCAACTCCTTCAATCTTACAAGCTTCATCATTTGCTGTATAGATAGACTTTATAGGTCCATCATAAGATAAGAGAGAAGAGAAAAACTCCCTTTTACTAGTCATGTGTGAACTAGCACCCGAGTCAATCCACCAAGGATCTTCTCCTTTGAAGCTTGTTGAAGAAAATATGGACATCATGAGAGAGTCCTCATGTGAACTCTCCTCCTCCTCCTCTTTGCTCATGTTGGCTTGGCTTTGATCTTGCTTCCTCTTGAAGCATTCCGAGGCATAATGCCCCATCTTGCTACAATAGTAGCACTTCACCTTTGATTTGTCCTTCTTGACTTTGGTGGTTGATGGAGATGCCTTTGGGGGTCCTTCTTGATCCTCAAGCTTTGTAGACTTCTTGAATGTTGATCCTTTGCCTTTGGACTTGCCTTTTCCTTTGGTGAAGAGAGCTTGGTCATATCCACCTTGGATGGAAAGCCTATCCATCCTCTCTTGCATTTGGCTCCTTCTTGATTCCTCGGCCATGAGTGTGCCTTGGAGTTCTTCAAGTATGGGTAGCTTACCCATAATTGCATATCCCTGAACCAAATTGTCAAATTCAAAGCTTAGTCCATTCAATATGAGTTGAACAAGCTCTTCATCCTTGATAGGGTCACCTATAAAGGCTAGCTCTTTGTTCAATTCCTTTACTCTTAGGACAAAAGTATGTGCACTCTCTCCTTTCTTTTGATAGCTTCTATAGATTTGATTCTTCAAAGCTAACATTCTAGTTTGGTTCTTGGATTCATAGACCTTTTGCAAAGTCTCCCAAGCATCTTGAGCTGAAGTGCAATCTCCTACCTCTCTTAAGAGTTCATTTGCAACATTCATTTTTATGCAATGTAGTGCAACATTGCACCTCTTGATGTATTTGGCTTTTTCTTGAGGATGAATAGGTTCACCCTCCTAAACAATTTCCATCAGATCTTGCATGATCATGATAGATTCCATTCTAACTTTCCATATGGAATAGTTAGTTTTGTTGAGCCTTTCATTAGTATCCAAAAGATATGCATTTATAGATGCCATCTAGTCTCCTAGTCAAGGACTTGACACAAATGAAGGTTACTTCTATTGATTTGATTGAAGGTCTACCTTATCCCACTTCTTAGGGACCTGAAAAGATCAGTAATAGACTTCCTATAAATATCTAAGAATGATCTCTAACAAAATCAAATCATAGAATACTAGAAACAATGCACTTGCTTGATTGAAGTAGACAATACTAGTAGAATTGCCCCTCTTTCTATAAAGAACATTAAAGCTTCCAAATGATCTGATCAAGAGTGAATTTCAGCAACCTAATATACTTCCAAAATCACTTGTAAAAGATCTAAATGGAACTTAATGAGGATGCAACACAATCTACTATCCAATCACAAGCAAAAAATGATCAAAATTGATGAAAAATTGATCTAATTTGGTGCATAAGTCAAGCAATGGTTGGACTGAACCTAAATCACTTTAGGAGGTGCCTACTACACCTTAGAACAGCCTTGAAGAGTCCCCAAAACTCTGATCTTCCCTCTCCTTGAATGCTAGAAAGCCTCCTCTATGAAATCACCTCCAAAACTCGCTTAGAAATCAATGCTTGGAGCAAGCAAAACTTGCTATCTTGGTAATGTGAATTGAATTCAACTTTGCCTCTGGTTTTAGACACCTAAACACCTGCAAATGAAGTCACACAACACCAATCTCCAATGTATTTGACTCACTTTGAGTTCTAGAATCAATACTAGATGCTAAGATCCAATCTACACAAGATTTAGATCAAAAATTGTGATCAAATTGAATGAAAACCAAGGATTTAGCTCATTTCAGCCTTTAGGCTCTGATACCATGTAAAAATTACAGCAAATAAGGACCCTAAAACACTTGAAATGATGAGGGAAACAATAGATTATGATCTCATAAGATTAGCACAAGTTGAACCATCAAAATCCATCAAAAATCTATGCTTGAACCTCACTAAATGGCCCAAATCCTTGAAGAAGGCTTCACACGTGTGAAAGTACGGCCTCCCACAGTCTGAGTACTGTACACCAGACCTACATTCAATCCTATAATCATTAGTAATCACAAGTACTCAAACAATTATGAACATAGAGAGCAATTGCACCATTATGAGAGAAAAATCATGAAATTGCTTGATTGATTTTGGTGAGATATCATCACCTATATATACATGATCCATCACGGTTTTGGGCAGGTATGAGTAGCCCTAAACCTATCCCTAATGATAATTTTGGTGGATCTTTCATCCCTACCAAGTTAGGGTTGGAATCTTGGAGATCCCTCAACAATGCAAAAATTACCAAAAATAGCTCCTATTTTTTCTCCCTTGTATCTAAGCATAATTTGGACTCATTCCAAAGGTTCTAACACTTAGGTCTACTTGAGAACATCCTTATGAATGGAATACTATGCTATTTGGCACGTGTGACAAGCCACATCATGACCATCTAACTATTTACAAGTCATATGACCAAAACTAGTCAAGCTAGAATTGTGAATTTTTAACAGCTGTTAAGCATAATCTTAAGCAGAACTTCTTTCAATTATGAATGAGCTATGTGTTCAGATATTGAACTTGTTTGATGTATGTTCTGTTTGCTTCCTGTAATAAGAACTAATTCACTATATTCGATTGAGAGGGATCATTAGCCAATATGATTCTGTTTGATGAATCTATTTGCTAGTTGTTGTCTGATTTGATTGCTTAACTGATATCTGAAGAGCTTGAAAGATAAAGTAATCTTTATAATTACAGACCTTGACCAAATCGTTTCACCATTGGTGTTCCTGGATGCAAATTTACCCAAATATCTTTGGATAACCAGATATGTCGCTGTAGTATTCATTGTGAAAATTACACATCACATTCCATTCACAAACTTACATACACTTATCATACAAAAGATGAGATTATTCTCTCTCTTGGGGAACGATCAAACCTTTTATACTACTTAATTCATTGATTTTGTGGAAATCTATAATGACTAGGCCACCACATAATTTGGTGCCATTGCCAGGAAGATGAATTTCATCTTTTGCAATATTTTTACATCTACGAATGTTTCTCATGTAACGCATGCCAAGAACATACTCTCAAGCAAGTATTGAACAGAAAAGTTTAGAGCGTGCACAACGATTAGAATCATATAGGAAATCTAGAGATTTGTATTTGCAAAATTTGCGAAACTCACGAGTTAGAGCAAAATTAACACCTGATGCATTTAACTTTCTTCTAAACGCTACTACAACATTTGTAGATTCACTTGAGGAAAGATCCATTGAAACACCAAGTTCTACAGATTCATCAGAATCAGATTCGTCTGATTCCACTTCCGAACCAAGTTCAGAATCCAAAAATCTTCTTCATCAGAACCATCATCTGTCTAGATCCTAATCCTCCTAGTCCTCCAAGTCCACCTAGTTCACCACCTGATAATATGGCTAACCTAGCACCAACCACATCTACAAAAATCAGATACGATTCTTTAAGGGATCATCATCTGAAGATGCGGCCAGTTATTCGCAATTTGAATCTATTACCTTAGCAAATAAAGAACATACAGATGAGGACAAAGTTAGAGTTTTGCCAGGTCTTTTGCGGAAGCAGGCTAGGATTTGGTACAGTCAATTAGTACCAAAAATGGTTAATACTTGGAACACTTTAAAAGCAGCATTCTTTAAGTAGTTTAGAGAGATAGGATACTCCACTAGATTGTTGGCTCGGCTTAATTCAGTTGAGAAGAAACCGAAGGAATCACTTAGAAAGTATACTCGTAGAGTTAAGAATTTAATAGGAAAGTTAGGAGCTCAGTATTTGGTTCCTATGAAATTCATATGAGGATGGTAGACTAGACAATAAGGTCATGACAACGTCCAAATCTAAGATCACTATTTATTTTTTAGATGTAAATTTGAACTTCGTAGAGCATGCATAGAATGTCCCAAGCTTTCTTAGAGGATTGGGCTTGTTTGATATGGAGACTATCTCCCAAAGTTCTTTGGCCATTAGCACAACTTTCATTTTGAATTTTCATACATGGTAATTGGAGCCATCGAGCTTGTTGTCCACCATTTGTCCATACTTGGATTTCAAATCCATGATGAAATTCAAGAAGATTAAATGCAGATAGTAGATCGTATGACGTCTAAACAATTTAGTGAATGTCTACACTATATCAGATCTTGAAAGGTACTACTCCAATCTGTCCTTGAATGCCAAAACTAGTTGCTAGAAATCTTGACAATGTCACACTAAACTACAAAAGTTTGAAGAAAGGATTTCTAATCCACATCCGCTCAACTAGGTACTGTAGAAATGCATAATGAACAGATCCAAACCTGCATTTAAGAAGAAACTCTCTAATTTGATGTTTTGGAATCAAAAAATCACTCACAAACTGTCAAACTAGCTCAAGAATTAACTTAGATGCCCTCAAAAAATCATATGCATAAGAGTATAAAAAGAAAATCCTACCTCCAAAAAATAGAGAATTCACAAAGAATTTAGATCTTTAAGCCTTCTTGCTTCCCAAACATGTGTATGACACCAAAATAGGTGACTAGCTTCACCAATGAGAGGCTAGAGCACTAGCTCTCTCCAAACTTGATCCAAACCTAATCATAACATGTATTTTGGTCAATCCTAAGCTTTGATACTATGGGAAATAAAATGATAATGAACCATTCTATTTGATTGATCTATGACACAAGTGATAGCACAAACAATTCTACACATTGTTAGGCAAGAGCGATAGAGCCTTTGTGAAGTAATCTGCTGCCACGTATTTTGTCCTGTAGAAAACCAATGCTACTTCTTTGCTATGCGCTTTCTCTCTAAGGTAATGATACCTGATTTCAATATGTTTGCTTTGAGAGTGAAATCTCAGAGAGAGATAGTGCTATTGTGCTTTGATTGTCACAGTAGATTGTTGTAGGAAGCGTTTGTACAAGGTTGATGTTTGCGAACAGTTGTCTTAGCTAGAACGCCTCTTTGGTTGTATTTGTGGTAGCTATGTATTCCGATTCCATTGATGATAATGCAACTGAGGTCTGCTTCTGGTTGTTCTATGAGATTGGGCCTTGGTTGTATAAAAATACAAATCCAAAAATCGATTTACTGGTATCAACATCTCCTGCCCAATCCGTATCTATGTAGGCCTCAAGGATGTTGGCAATGTGGCTGTCTCCGTAGTAGATGTTGAGAGTTTTTGTTGCTTGGATGTACTTCATGACCTTTGTTAATGCTTTCCAATGGGTTACGTCGTCTGGATTTGATTGGAATGGCTGAGTGTATGTTAGGGATTTTTCCGATAGGGGATTAGTCCTGCCAGAAAGCCTCAATGAGTTAAAAGGCCCACACTGCTCTTACGCGAGTGACTAGGGTCTATTACCATTTCCAATCTTGGAGGTCATCCTAATCACCCCGTACTCCCCAATCAATGAGAGTTTTCCAAGCTCTTAGCAGTATGATTGCAAGGAGATCGATTATTGAGTCCTCAAATTTCTTCTCAATGCGGTAGAGAGAGAGAGAGAGAATGACTTTTCGTCATTCTATGAGGTCGGTAGAATATAGAACATCCTTGGAACTGAACCTTTAGACATGACAACTCGTCGACGTTACATTCTCGTTGCCACGGACTATGCTATCAAGATGGTAAAGGCCAAAGCCACAGTTAAAAACGATGCTAAGACTGTAGCAAAGTTTTTATTCCAAAACATTATCACACGATATGGATGTCCCTTAGAACTCGTTAGCGATAGGGAAACCCATTTTTTTAATCAGACCATTGAGGCCATGTTGTCATAACTTTTTAGTACGCATCACCAAACCACTCCATATAATCCAAAAGTGAATGGGCTTACGGAGCAGGCAAATGGAATTTTGTGTAAAATTTTGAATACAATAACAGAAATGCATTCTTCTGATTGGGATCAGAAGTTACCATCTGTCTTGTGGGCATACACAACTACTGAAAAGATCACAACAAGGCAGACTCCATACTATCTTGTGTATGGAATGCATCCCATATTACCAATAGAATTCGAAGTCTCGACGTTTCGCATTAGTAATGAAGAGCGAATGGATGAACACAATAGTCTCCGAGAGCGGATGATATCTTTGACGCAACTGGAGGAGGATCGTCGTCTTTCATTAATTGAGACTGAACGAGTTCAGAATAAAAGAAAGAAAAATTTTGACCAATCTATCATAAAAATAAAAATCAAACGAGGGGACTACGTGCTTCTGTATGATAATAGACACATGTTGTTTCCTAGGAAATTACATACTAGATGGATGAGACTTTACAAAGTCATAGAAGTTTTTAACAATGGATCACTTCAGTTAGCCGATCTTGAAGGACATTTACTTGATACTCGAGTAAATGGCTCAACTAATTTATGATACTATTCACATTTTATCCAGTTTTTAAAATAATAAAAAAACGTCATCTTTGGTCCAATCATTTCCACCGAAGTTTGCAAAATTTGCGACACTTGCACCTTCGCATTCTTTGCCCATATGTGTTGTAATGAAATTTGCGACATTGTTTACATTTCATCTCACTGACACTTTGTTGTCAATCCATTACCTTCAGAAAATGTGCGAAAAATGCGACACCTTTGCTACATTTCTATTTTCGCTGCATTTTTTCTGAAAATACCAACACCTTCGCTTCATCGTTGTCACTATATTTTTTGCAAAAATGCCGACACCATTTTGGAACATGGTATGTTAAGTAGATCCACCATTTTTGGAAACACGAAAATTGCGACACTTCAACCTTCACATTTTTCAAGATTTACCTTTCTTCCATCTTTGACCTTCGAAAAATTTGCGAAAAAATATAAAATTTTGCTAGAATGTTGCATAGCATTTTGTTACATACCTTTGTTTTCATGATTCTTTCATGTCAACAACACATTGGAAATATGTGAAAAATCCAACACCTTTGCATTTTTCGTTGATACATTCTTCGCCAATAAATTTTTTCGCTCATACATTTTTTTTGCCATACATTTTAAACGAAGAAAGTGATAGTCTTCACTTCCAATATCACATACATTGTGTCATGGATTGTGTATATTATTATTTTCGCAGTTCAATACTCACAAATACCAAGCTGAACTTTTGCGAACTGAGCGAAGCATTTGTGTATTTTGTTTATTTTTCATTTATTTATTTATTTTTGTTTTTTTAGGACTAGATACTTTATTGTTGAGTCTGTACCTTCAAAACGAAGGACACGCTGTCATTAAATATTGGTCTAATCCATCGATATATCATCAATATACCAAAAATCTCAAAGACTTCTATTTTTTCGCCACCACTTTTCCATCACTCTTGCGCATGGCACTGTATGCTAATGTTTATTACACAGTATTTGGACTGGAATTGTCTAGTGGACATGTAGGCTTTGATACAGGCAAGGAGCTACGTGAATAGAGAAAATAGAATGAAAAGGCATCTCTTTGGTGCCGTCTACCCAGGGAAATAATCCTTTTCCCTTTAGTATAAGAGAGGTCTTAACCTTCCATGCTAGGAAGTTGATCATGATGAGTTGAGGATTGTACAAATCTTTGATTGTATACTGCTTATTGAAGCCATTGCTGTAAATTGTGTTTTCACTTGTTAATGGTTCTTTGCCTTGATTGCTTTGCCTCCTAGATCTGATAGCTTTGCGGCTATGTCAGACTATAACAGGCTCTGATACCACTGATGAGAAATACAAGATTCAGGTAATTCATGACTCTGACTACTACTGATAGCAGTAGAGGTCTGATACCATTGAAACGAAAATATTAATTGTGAATGAAATCAATCTAGATGGATTCGAATATGATTGTTGGTCACTGCCTGCTATATCATTCCTACAATCCTCCAAAAAGTAGATAGACACTACTGACCTATGTTATAAATTAATTCAACATTCAACAAGATTGAACCAATGTGTGAAATAGATAAAACAAGTGAATGAGATATACGAGCAATAACAAACAGTAATTCATCCGAGATTAGACAAGATTTAGAGTGATATGTGCATAACAACTACATCATCATCTACTAATCCTCTTTGTTTCAAGCACTATGTGACAGACCCACATAGCGCATTGGCGTGAGAGAAGCGGTGTTCTCCCGCGAACAGTGTCTCGGTTACTAGCGGACTTCTTGGATCTCAGTGGATCCTGCTTACAAAATTGTATCGCTCACAAGCGGACTTCTATTCTATATATTGTCTATTTGCTACTGTTTTATGCATCTAGCAATTGCATATATTTAGAGTAGCATATTTGATTAGATAGATTAAACAATCTATAACTAATCATGGATTAAAAGAGTGGTGGGTTAGGCACGTCCTAACGCTCTTCCGTTGACGTCATCATATCAAATCAGGTATTTGTACTTCATGGTATTTGTTTGATCTTCCTGATCCTTTGGAGCGTGAAGGTCGAAAGTTTCGCGAAGATTTTTGTGTTGCTTCATGTTGCGAACATTTTTCTTTCACGAATATTTTGCGTTTGTGTCTTTTCATCAGGCTGGGAGGTGAAAGCTAATAGAGCTTTGGTAATAGAAACATTTTGTTTCTTCAAAATGGGGTCATACAAAGATGAAACTTGTGTCTTTTGCAATTAATTGGCCGATTAGACATAATAGAAGATGTACCATTAAAAATTGCTGGTATCCAGTTTGTCATTAATTTTGTAGTAATGGACTTAGAAGCACCATCAGTTTATCAAATTTTATTGGGATGCCCTTGGTTACGAGTTTCACAAGTAATTCACAAATGGGGAACAAGAAAGATCACATTTGAAAATCGTGAGCGAGCAGTCAAAGTTGATCCATTGACTTTCATAATCAAACCAACAATTCAAAAAGACGCGAGATGAATATTCTTCCACAATGGATCATACTTGTGATCGAGCAGAAAAAGCTTTGGGAGTCCACTATGATTCTCAAACTGATAATGTTAACTAGAATAAAGCACTTTCAGTTGTTGATTGTATAGAGGGCTATATGTGTCAACGGGATGACAAGTCAGAACTAAGCGATATTCCTATGGATGATCATACTCTTGATACACCCATTACATTTCTAGTCAATATTATGAATGTAGTTTGGATTTCGACTGAACCAATTCCAGATCCTATTGAAGATAAACTTATTCTTGTTAGTCATGCCTTATCATAGGATGAGAATGCAAAACTCACTGATGAGCAGATCTTAAGTCATATGGATCCTACGATGTTCAGAGTTCGAAATATTCTTGATGTTCTACCAACGAAATTTCCAAAAGAAGTTATCATGAAAGAAGAGAAGTGTGAAAAATCAGATCCAAAATATACTTGATAAATCTAAGATCTTTAGCCAAATTTGGTTGCACATCTAGATTTAGTTACAAGATAGAAATCATTACTTTATACATGCTAGAACTTAGAACTTGGAAATGGATGAAGATCTGATCATAAGAACTTAGATCCGACTTGGTACTTTTCTTGTTCATACAACAACAATAGCCTACAATCATTCACATGTGTGTAATTAAGATCAACAACAAAAATCACATTCTACACACTAGAAATCGAGAAGAAATACACATGAGATGGGATTTTGACATTCTGCGAGTAAATTTTGTGTGGATTTTGCGAGTTTCTTCTACTCATGATCCAACAAAATGGTAGCACATGGTGTGCTATTCTCTTTATGCCACTACATGATTTTTGAAGAATAAGAATTGTGGTTTGATGCATATTCAAAACTTTGACTATCCAATAAAATATTAAATAGGTCCATCACAAAATCTTTGTTACTCTATAAATATAGGTTTACTTTTTTTTTTTTAAGTGTTGTTGAAGTTGTAAAAGTTAGCATGCCGGCATGCTAGCTTGCAAATTTTTTATTTAAAGAATATGCTTTATAAACAAGTCTTTTCCCAATGCTTTGGTGAATATATCAACCACACACTCCCTTGATGAGACATGTTGAAGCTCCCCCTCTTTTTCCATGACTTGTTCTCTCACAAAATGATAAGCCACTTCAATATGTTTGCACCTTGCATGAAAAGTAGGATTGCACGCCAAAATTTGGACTGAAAGGTTATCACAAAAGATGATTGGAGTTTCTTCAACATCCGTGAAATAGCTCCATCACCTTGTCATGTACTTTTAGTACATCCATGCTTATAAATGCATTAGAATATCCATTGTAAGCTTTGTAGGCCCAAAACGATCTATTAGCCTTAAGAACAAGGCGGTTCCCTCTTTAGGCCATTCAAAGTAATTAATAAGGATAATAGGCCACTAAGGGCCCAATGTAGGCTAAATAATGCTTAACAGGGGTTAACTATTCTTCAAGATAGTTATGTTTAATTATGTAAGAGCATTGTTTATAACTAGGCAAGAGACATTATTTTGTGGATCTTTTGGCTCATTTGCAAGTGAGAGCTTCTTGCTTCCTCCTTGTGAATATGAGCTATGGGAATTTCCATTGTTAGGTCTCATGTGCCCTATCTACATCAATTCATGATCCATTTCCATTGATTGTACTCTTTCTTTCATTTCTATTGAGATTCTATGGAGATCCTTGTGTTTCTAGCTTTCTATGGATATGCTATCTTGAATGCTTTGTACTTTCCCTGCTCTTAGCTTTACTCCATTGTAATTGCTATTTGCTTGGATTTGGCACATGACATTTCTTGGTATCAGAGCCTAGATCCATGATTCATGATGATTCTATGAGAATTCCATTAGATTTGATGAATTTATTGTTTTTGTAGCTTTCTTTTTGCTAATTTTTAACTTTATTGATCTATCGGGGAGGAATGAAAACTTGAGACAAGGATGGGGGAAGTGAGATGAAGCTGCAAGATGTATTATATGGTAGAACGTGAGAGAATGAATGGATGCAAAAAAGGAATGAGATGGGTCTTGTGTGGATTTGCATATCTATCCATAATATAACCAATGCTCTTTGTACAATTCTCCACAGAATCATCATTGCTCATCTTTGAAAGCTTTGGCATTGAGGTTGTGCGCTCATAGCTTCAATCTCTGATTGACTTGAGATTTCTTCAGTTTACGTAGGCCTATGGGATGTCGCTCACTGATGACTTGTGCTTTTTGTGGCCTCCGCAGATGATTGAATGGATGATGTACAACAGTGGTAGTATGGGCGACCAATGCTCAATGTACATTTTTCCAATGAAGCATTGTTGTTGGTGTTGGTAGGAACACTGGTCGTCTGCGTTGATTTGCACATAGATTTTGTCTTTGATGTGACTTGAGAGCCCTTCACTGGTACAAGCTGCCATTTTATTGATGATTTGATGGTCATGGTGGGGCAATTGGAAAAGCGTGGATATTGTAGCGCTTACGTAAAACCAACTGCTTATTGCGAATGGCGGTGTTGGTGTTGTCACGGATATTCCATCTTGTTGGGAAAATGGATCTTTTGCTAGATCATGGTTGCAGTCTGATAAGATGCTCGTTTTGTTGCCAAACTCAGCATTTGTTGTTGAAGTCCTTGACTGCTCTTTTTGTTCATATTGAAAGTTGTCGAAATCATTGGTAAAGATGTAGAGATATATCCCAATGAAAATTTGTGTGATATTGCAACTGTAGAGGTAGAATAAAATTGCCGATGAAATATCACCTATAGTGCTGCTACAAAAGAAAACACACCAAACCATACGACAATAGAACAAACAAAAATGTAGCAACAAATGACATAGTTGACAGGACAAAACTTGAAATAAGAGAAAAAAATGAAAAATTGTAGCAGATAACGCTATAGAAGGATTTGCATGACACTCTTAGACCAAACTCTTGCAATCCAGTATCGAACTTGACACAAGGCCATAGCCACAGTGTTACAAAAGAAAAAATAAAGTCATAACGTGTAACATTTACATAGCATGCAATAAGACAAATATGTCTTAGATTACTTTCACTCAGATAAAAAAAATACGGGTTGTCATCTAAACACAAAACTAATGATTCATCAGACGGTAGATCAAAACTTGGCTCCAAGGTATGATATCAATTTCTTGGTCATAGAGACGTAATAAAGACACAGGTCTGAAGTGGTACATTCTTGGTCTTATCTATGGATGGTGTTTGAGATAGACCTTACATGATTGCTAGATAGGATGGACTCTATTTGGATCAGAAGCAACTATGTATCTGTGGATGACAAAAAAAATCAGTATGACTAGACGAGCCTAGACACATCTAATACTACTAATTTTGGTAATGTGCAAATGGATCAACTTGATGAGTAGGCACATTGGTATCTTCTATATAAGACATCGCTGTATGATAGACGATGTAGCAATATGTTGACTCTCTACAAAAGACTGTTGTGTTGGATGGGGAGTGATCGATCGTGGATAAGAAGACTCTAGTTGAGAATGTAAAAGTGGTGTAGGATGGTTCATAGAACTAGAGAATCGAGGTTGATGAAAAACTGGGCTTATTGGCCTGGGTTGGTATTGTCCTGGCCTCTGCGCGGATGCATTGGCAGTGTAGTTTGGTGCATAATTCGTAGGTCCAGGTGGTCTGTACGGATGGTACAGCGGTCGTAGTGCCTGCTGATAGTACGTTCTTGAATGTGGGCACACGTTGGCAGTATGGCATTGAGCACACACAGAGCACCATATATTTTCATGGATAGGGAAGGTCTTTTCGGCCACATCCTTTAGCATTTTGGAACTCTGAGGTCAACTTCTCCATTTGTGCTTGGTGTGCTTGTTACCAACCTTCTAGATGCTGAAGGATATCGATCGTGATAGTTGAGGCGGATTCTTCAATACGTGAAGTCTTGTGTTTAGCCAGCCCCTTACCCTTTTTCTTGCGATGGATAAAAGGAAGTCAGTACGGATACTGTAAAAGCCTAAACTTGCTGGGCAAGTCCTACGTTTAAATCCTATCCTACTTGTATTTTTGAATATGTTCCACAAGATGGCTAGAATATTTCTTGGAATATCAGCCTACAATTTGCACCAATTTTCAAGCCATTTAGATAAGAGATGCAAAAGTTATTGCACTTTTTTCAAAAGCTGTCAAAATAGGTGACTAGAATTTTACTTTCACTTGATTTGAGTTTTTCAGATTTGAATTGAGTTTTAATTTCTAGTTTCTTTCATAGGATTTTAGAGCATTGTCTTAGCTTTGATCTGATTCATATGGCAGGTCATTTGGATTAGTATCCAGAAAGTGGTGACAATTCTTGATTCCTACCTTTAGTTTTGTTAGTTATCTTTCTTCAAAATTTTCAGTCCCATTCTATTGTTGATTTGACCTATCAAATCACCTAAAATCATTGATTTGATATATAGCCTGATAGAGCTTGTTGTTAGCTTTTTAGGGCTACTAAGTTTGTTTGATTTGGATCAGTATTGAGGAAGTTATGATCAAATTAGTGGAGATGGGTCAGAATTGCCAGAATTTTGAAAAAAATTTTTGTGGATTCTTCCAAGTGAGAGATAAGCACTTCAACACTTCAACTCTGAAGTTTTGCTTTCCTTGTTTCCTCGTTTTGCTACCTCGTTTCTCTCTCTACCCCTCTCTCCTTCGTCGGTTACCTCATTTCTCTCTCTACCCCCTCTCTCCTTCGTCGGTTACCTCATTTCTCTCTCTACCCCTCTCTCCTTTGTCGGTTACCTCGTTTTTCTCTCTACCCCTCTCTCCTTTGGTTACCTACTTTCTCTCTCTAGCTCAATCCGTTCTATTTAGATACAATTTTTCAAAAAAATTTAGGGTTGTCACAAATTTTTGGACGAGCACTCAAATGCACCACAAGAGCAGCCAATAAAAAAATTTGCCAGCAATTTTCAGATTTTTCACGATTCCAAGTATTTTTTTTTAAGCACTTCAATGTTTCATGGATTCCAAAAAGATAGAGAATTTAATTTTGAATATCTAAGGCCCATTATTCTAAGTTGTAAATAATCTATTTTCCAAGGTTTTTTTTTAAAACTTCCATAACTTTTTAGTGTGAGCTCGAATTTCAGTGAAGTAAAAACAAAAAGTGTTCAGAACGATACGACAAATTTACTGAGACTATCCAAATTACTGCTATAATGCTTCAAAATGGGTGGTAAAGGAAAACAGACACTGGATAAAAATAACCCACCTCAAGACAACTTGCCTACTGATGAAACAATGGAAGAATTGCAGGTTTCAAACCAGCAAGAAAACATATTAAGTAAAAGGCAAGTTACTCAAGATCTGCTAGTTGAAATGCTGCAAGCAATGGAAAAAAATCGACTTGCTGATGAGGCGAAATGGAACAAATTGTTTGATAGCCTAGTTGGTAGGCAAGACAAACTAGCGGGAGCTGATCAGAGATCTAATGAGCCATCTACATCGTTTTGACTATCATCTCCATCACAAAATGTAACATCTTCTCAGGATGTACAAAGAATTGACATGGACAAGGGAAAACAGGTATTACAAACTAGTATTGAATACCTAGTCAGACTTGGAACTGATAGGGGCATGTCCGAACGACGAGTGCAACACTCCACGAGACTTCATGAACAACGGACCCACTTTGACACTCGAGAGTACAAGGATAAGATAACAATTCCAAAATTCAACAGTGACTTTAATACCCTTGACATTGAGGAGTGGTTGGATAAATTAGATCGTTACTTTACTCTGTTCAATAGAGATGACCGAGATAAAATCACTTTTGCTACAATCCACTTTGAAGAAGCAGCTTATGAGTGGTGGAAGCGGAGGGAGGATAAGTTATCAATAGAGGAATGTAATGGATTAGCATCTTTGGATCATTGTGATAAGATGAGAGTCCAGATTGCCAAAAGAGTAACCATTCCTTGTAATAACATCACCCCAGTGTTCTTGGAAGACTAACTAACTTAACTACAGTGGGACGACAAAGACCTGAACACATTCGTGTGAAGGATTACAGATCTATTTATTTCCTTGCAGAATTCTAGTGCAGAAAATACAATTTCTAAGGAAAAACAGCTTAGTTATTTTCTTCGAGCCCTACCCAGGTCATTCCACACAACTCGAACATTATTGGCGAAAGATGACAATGACACTTCAAAAAGACAATAGACGGAGTGAAGGAGGAAGTAGAAGCTCGTGAACGCTATGACAACAATGGTGATTCCAAAAATGCTATATTTACTCAGAAGAATAAATCTTCTAAGAAGTCTAAGTTTAAGAGGGAGTCATCTAAGAAGAATGAGTCTAAGACTAATGAGCAACCATTTGGAAAACGACAGAAGAATTCTGGTGATAAGAAGATCTGCAACAGATGTAGAAGATCAGGTCACACAGAAGAAAAGTGTTTTCTAAATCCAAAGATTGAATGCATTCATTGTCATAAATGGGGTCATGTAGCAATAAACTATTATCAAAATCTCAGAAACAAAAAGGAGCAGAATTGAAGCGAACCTTCAGATTCAAACTATGACGAAGACAAGGCAGAATGCTCCAGAGCAGCAGAAGATAGGGCAACAAGGACTTCAGCAGCTTATGTTAGTACTGATCTATGTTGTTCACCTAATTCAATTCGAAAAGTAGTACTTGATTCGGGAGCCACCTCACATTTTGTTTCCTTGAAACAAATTTTGTTTGAGTACAAGAAGACAAAAAATTCAAGATTCATTATACTTGGAGATGGTTCTAAACATGTGGTTGATGAAACTGGTGTATTATGGTCGGACACGAATCAGGGAGACAAGAAACTGGAGGAAGTTCTCTATGTCCCTACTCTTGATAAAGATCTTCTATCTGTAGCTAAGATAGTCGATACATGCATGTCAGTAACCTTCACAAAGAACTCTTGTAAACTGTTCGAGGAAGATTCTGATAACCTAGTTGGTAAAGGCAACAGAGAAAAAAATTTGTATCACATGAACATTTGAACAAGAATTGAACAAGTCAATCAAACTCAGGAATCACCAGATGTAGTGTGGCACAAAAGGCTATGTCATATGAACATGTAAGCCTTGTATCAAGCTAATAAAAGTCAGAGAATTCAAGGAGTCGAAATCAAAAGTAGAGATGTTCGTTGTGCATTCAAATATTTGTGGATCATTCGGAGTATTCGTTGGGTGATGCAAATTACTTCATTACGTTTATTGATGACTTCAGCAAGTTCACTGTAATATACTTTATTTGTACAAAATCTGAAGCTTTCGAGAAATTCATTGAGTATACGAATTGGGCCGAGAAGCAGACAAGCAATAAGCTGAAGCAAATTTGCACAGATCGTGGAGGTGAATACATTTCTAACGAATTCAAAGCTTACTGTATTGATCGAGGTATTATGCACACGAAGACTGCATCTTATATACATCAGCACAATGAAATAGCTGAATGAAGGAATCGTAGCTGCAAGGTGTATGATGGCTCATGCGAAAGCACCAAAATAATTGTGGGCAGAAGCAGTGGCTACATCAAATTATCTTTAGAATTGTTTTCTAAAATCTTGAATACCGGATAAAACTCCTCATGAGATATGGTGGAAATCAAAGCCAAATCTTGCACATGTTCGAACATTTGGATGCGCAGTGTATATGCACATACCAGATAAGCTGAGAAAGAAACTTAATGAAAAGACAGAACACGGTTTTCTGGTAGGATTCGAGTTACATTTGTCATATTATCATGTTTATGTACCCAAAACTGGCAAGATAAAAGCTATTCAAGATGTTAAATTTGATGAGACGAAATACATAGCAGACAATGATCTAGTCAGCTTTGAAATTCTCAGAAATTACTATGAGCTACCAATGACAACAAAAGAAAAAGGCGCATAAGATGAAAGAGAGTTACCAGATTCAGAGAGAGGTCAAAATCGAGTGCCTAACAGACTCAAATCGCCAGTTCGAATTCCAGTAGAAAAGCTCAAATCAGAATCGAACTCGAAACTTGCAGAATCAAACTCGAAACCACCTGTGAGAAGATCTGATAGACAACAAAAACCACCAGAAAGATATGGTCAGGATGTTTTTAATACGGCCATCAAATTTTGTGGATTCTTTGATGAACCTCAAACATTTGAGAAAGCTGTAGATGGACCAGATAAAGGTCGCTGGATTCAGACAATGGAGGACGAAATGTCATCCATGTACAAGAACAATGTATGGACACTCACACCTATACCTGATGGCAGAAAACCAGTCAAGTGCAAGAGGATTTATAAGATCAAAATAGGTCCTGATGAGAAAACATCAGATATAAGGCAAGGTTAGTTGCTAAAGGATTTTCACAGAAGTATGGGTGCATGTTGCATGCACTGATTGCATGTGGCTTGCATGCATACAGTAAAACTTTGCATGCTATCTAAACATCTGCATGTCATCATAATTGAACCTATCTAACTCAAATCCGAGCTACACTAGAAGGATATGTGCTCAATTTACACTCCATTTATGTACAACATGAATTTTAGTGGAAATCACCATGGACATGATCCCAAACTCGAGATAGGAAGATAATATTTTAATAATCTTCACACTCCTCCTTAAAATTTATGTTCCTATCAACATAGACTTTGAAATTAGGCCTCATCTTTATAAATACATTCTTCAGTAGAGATTTGGTGAGAAGATCTGCAACACAATTTGAAGATGAAACATGCTCCAATGAGATCTCTCTCCCAATGACTTGTTCTCTTACAAAATCATGAGCCACCTATATGCTTGCTCCTTGCATGAAAGACTGGATTATTTGCAAGAGCCTGAGCAGAAATGTTATCATTCTTGATAATTGGTAAATCTTCATCTGCATAACACTTTAGCTCCAAAAGTAGCCTTTTCATCCATAAAACCCTCCTTTCTTGTGGTTGTAAGAGATTTGTATTCAGCTTCACAAGATGTTAAGGAAATATTTGCCTACTTCTATGATAGCCAAGAAACCAAATATAGTGTAAGCACTTGTGGATTTCCTATCCAACCTGTCCCCTACAAAATCTGAATCTGAAAAAAGCAATCAAAGTCAGATCTTCTCCTTCATAGTATAGTCCATACTCCAAGGTAGAAGATATATACCTCAAGACTCTTTTAGCCAACTTCCAATGATATAACTTTGGATCCTGCATGTGTTGACTTAGCTTATGAACACAAAAGCTTAGATCAGGCCTATATAGTTAACCAAATAAGTGAGCCAATAAGACTCCTATAAAGAGTGATGTCCTCAAAAGATTTTTCATCATCTATAATAGGAACTTTTACAGTGTGCTCCATAGGTGTATCTATGTCTTTACATTTTTCCATATGGAATTTCCTGAGCATGGAAAGTGCACATCTACTTTGACTTATAAATGCATAACCTTTCCAAAAATCTATTTCAAGGCCTAGAATATAGTGAAGAACTCCTAAGTCTTGCATCTTAAACTCAGTACCAAGTGCATGCTTAGTTTCTTCAACTAACTTCTCATGGTTTCCACAAAGAATGATATCATCTACATAGATGAGAAGAATAATTACACAATATCTACAAACTTATAATACAGAGAAGGGTCATATTCACTTAGACAAAATCCGATTGATATGAGATAGGAATTGAGCCTTGCATACCAAGACCTTGGTGCCTATTTCAGTCCATACATACTTTTGAACAAAAGACAAACTTTTGATTAATCACCTTCCTTCACAAAACCTAGAGGCTGCTCCATATAAATCTCCTCATCAAGGTAACCATTGAGAAATGCATTAGAAACATCAAGCTGGAACATACTCCATTTGTGAAAACATGCAAGAGAGATGAGTATTCGAATTGTTCCCATCTTTGCAACTGGTGCAAATGTGTCTTCATAGTCAAGACCTTTGATCTGTGAGTAGCCTTTGGCACAAAGTCTTGCTTTATACATATTGATAGAATCCATCATAATTATACTTGATTCTGAATACCCACTTACATCCAATCACATGTATGTTGTTTGGTGGCTTCACAAGCTCCCATGTGTTATTTGACATCAAGGCTTCAAATTCTTGGGTCATTGCTTCAACCCACTCCTTGGATTGAAAAGCTTCTTAGACATCCTTAGGCTCTTCATCTGATATAAAAAGTGCATGATAGGAAGTTTCACCTTCCACTTGCTTTCCTTCTTCATCATATGTGAGCCTCCTTGGCTCAGATCTTGCTCGTGTAGATCTTCTGGGTGGTAGCTTGAATTTGCTCTTCCTCAAGCCTTGGCCTCACCTCTTCTTGAACAACATCAAGATTGATGATTGTAGATCTTGCTTGAGTCTCCTTGATCTGTGCATCATCCAAGTTAAACTTCTGATCTTCATGGAAGATCACATCTCTACTAACAACATTTTTGTCAGTAGAGGTCAAATAAATCTTGTATGCTTTTTAGTGGATGCATATCCTACAAAAATTTCTTTTACTGCACTAGGATCTTCCTTCTTCCTAGTTTCTAGAGGCACATGCACAAAGCATACACAACCAAAAAATCCTAACATGATCTACCTTAGGCATTTTTCTTAAAACAACATCTCAAATGGTGTCTTTCCTCTTATTGCAAGATTTGGAAGCTTATTACAAAGATAGTTTGCACATGTAACTGCCTCTCCCCAAAATTCTTTAGGCAGAGAATCTTCTAGCCTAATGGCTTTTGCACATTCACACAAACTTCTATTTTTTCTCTCAGCAACTCCATTTTGCTGAGGAGTATATGAACAAGAAAACTCTCTTTGAATACCCTCTCTCTCACAAAAGTCTTTAAACTTATTGGAAGTGTATTCTCCTCCACTATCACTTCTTAAAGCTTCTTAACTTGAAAGGAAACTGCTTCTCTACATAAGCTTTGAAAGTAAGAAAAAACATTGTAGGACTATGGCTTTTGAAGACAACATATAGATCCAAGAAATATCTTGTATAATCATCTACGAAGAGACAAAGCAGTTGGCTCCTCCTTTGCTCTTAGTTGATGAGAAATGAACATCAGAGTGTACAAGTTCAAATGGTTGCTTTGTCTTGATACTTGATCTAGAAAAAGGCCTTCTGTGTGACATTGCCAGACACAAGCTTCACAAGATAGAAGCTCCTTTGACCAATGTCTTTGGTAGACCCAACAAATTTTCCTTCTTTGACCATTAGATTGATGGCCTTTGAAATTGGAATGACCCAATCTCTTGTGCCACAGAGCTCTGTAGACCTTGGTCTCATAAGCAATATCTGAAATGTTAGCACTCTCCCTAGAATCTAGTTTGTACAACTTACCAACTCTGGATCCTCTAGCCAATAACTTCATTTTCTCTTGAGATTATACATTTGTCAACTTGAAACTTGACATTCAATCCACCTACTCAAACAACTGTCCCTACACTAATGAGATTCTTGGTCAATGTAGGTACATACAGTACATCATGTAAGCAAAAAGATTTTGATGATGTCTGCATGCAATGGAATAATACCTATTCCTTCAATTCTACACTCTACATCATTAGCAGTATAGATATGGCTTTTTGCATCTAGATATGGCATGCGATTAGTGAAAGAGTTCCTAGAAGTAGCATTATGGGAACTAGCCCCCGCTATCTATCCACCAGACTTCTTCATTCTTAAAAGGAAAAGATGAAAAAAGTAGACATCATTAATGAATCCTCTCTTTCCACTCTCTACACCCTCACACTCATCATCATTAGCTAGGTTAGCTTGCCTAGATTGGTTCTTCTTCTTGAAAATAGTTTGATGCATTGTGATCACCTTTCTTGCAACAGAAAAACACACTTGATCTTCTGACAACTTCTTGCCACTGGATGTTGCAGCTTGTGAGGACTGATCCTCACCACTTCTTTGGCTTTGTCCTTCTTGAAGTGTTGTCTGTCCATTTGCCCTTGCCTCCTTGCTTGCTCCTCTGTGAAGAGTGCTTCTGTCATCTCCACCATCTTTCAGTGAAGTCTGTTGAATCCTGAGCCAATCTTGTTCTCTTGCCTGCTTTCTTCAGCCAATGAGAATACCTTGCAATGTCTCCGAGGAAGGAAGATCCTCCCTGATAGCATAAGTCTACACAATATTGTCATACTCATCTCTAAGTCCATTTAGGACTACTTGAACAAGTTCAGTATTCTTAAGAGCATCACTAATACCAGCCAACTCTTGATGAAGATCCTTAACTCTCATGACATATGATGAAGCACTCATCTACTCTCTAATAATTAAGAAAATATTTGGTTTCTAAGCGTAAGCAATCTAGAAGTATTTTTGATTTCATAGATTGTTTTTAGAGTATCCCAAACTTCCTTGGCAGTGGTGCATGTACTGATCTCTCTTGACACTTTGATAACATTCATTTTTATAAAAGAAGGGCAATTTTGGTTCTTTTGTGCAATGGTGCAGCTTCATTAGGTGCAGCAGGTTCTTCTTCTTCACTCACAATATCCATTACATCCTGTAGAATCAATAATGATTCCATTTTGATCTTCCACATTGCATAATTGGAAGATGTTAATCTCTCACCGTGCTCTAAGAAATGTGAACCAGATGAAGACATCTTCTTGGTGAGAAATTCTAGTAATGATAAAAAATGGAGTTGAAAGGATGTTGCTTGCTATCTCAATCTAGGATCTCACACAGATGTTGATCCACCCTATGAAATCTAGCAAGATGTGAGAACAAATTCTGAATAGAGAAAATCAATCTATTTTGAATTTGGATCTTGCTTCAGTCACAAAAGAAGAAGCACATGCAAGCAAGAAGTCTATCTCTCTCACGAGTTTCAAAGTACTGATAAACTCTCTAGGAATTTACTTTCAACTCAACACAGTAATATGTGTGAAGTGAAAAGTCTAAGACCTCAGAATACTCACTTCTATCCAATTCTACTTGATTGACAGTGAAAATTGATG
>MU834047.1:0-49894 GCA_029204225.1 Diphasiastrum complanatum
TATTTTGAACGAGGGTGTCATGTGCTACAGTAATTAGCCCATGAGCTAATGAATTGCCAAATATAGCCATGGAGCTAAATTAGACTAGAATAGTCATTAGGACAGTAATAAAGTGGCTCGAACAACCTCGCTATATTTGTGAATAGCGGACTTGTAATAATGGTTGTAAGGCCCTTGTTAATTTTTTTTCCAATTTCTTCATTTTGAAGCTTTCGCCAAACTCATTTAAAATTAAAAAATCCTACCTACAGCCCTAACAAAAACTAACCTAACCCTCGCCTACCCTAACCCTAATCTCGCTACACATTACTTCTCCTACTTTAACCTAACGACCCTAACCGCTCACTCACTCTCTCTCAAGATCGGCGGCATCATCTGCATCAAGAATATCAAAGTCCTTATCCGCCATTGCTGGACTGCCTTCCTTCAACTCCCAGAGAAGATTATGGAATGAAAACGACACCAATGTCGATCGAGCTCAGAAACTGATGCCAACCTTTCCGTGATCCAACTCCGCAATAAAACAAATAGCAAAGAGAATGGCAGAGCGCTCGAGGATATTCAACAAAGCAGGAACGAAACCGGTGGTTAGGCAGATGCCCACAAGTTTTTCTCAACAGAGCCATAATAAGCGAGATCCTACATTAAAGGAGGCGGCTACGATCACTCACTGCTACGATCAATGTGGAGAGCAGTTTAACAACCGTGTACTCTATAAAATCAAGTTTATTACAGATGATACCAGCGCTGTGTAATACTTGAAAGCGATAAGAGAAGTGAGATAGAGATGGATTTCTTAAGCACTGTGTTAAACTTGGTAGTTCTGTTTGGGGCATCGGTATCAGACAAGATCTGAATAAGATGAGTATCTGACAAGGTATATCTGAGCCCAACAACTCCCCAAGAATCAACACAAGTCTCGAACATCACTGCATGCAGGGCCAAAAGTAGATCCACGCCTTTCGCTCTCTCCGTCTATTCCCTGCCATTCGGTCGAGAGCTCAGGCTTTCTTGGCATCGGTTGAGATGCCTCTCTTGCTATCCTTCTCTCTCTATCGGGTTGAGATGTGTCTCTCTCTACCCTTCCCTGTTTCGGTTTCAGATCTTCCATGTTTCGGTTCGGTTGAGATCTCTCTCTCTCTCTACCTTCCCTATTTCGGTTGAGATCTCTCTCTCTACCCTTCCCTGTGTCGGTCTCTCTAGCCCCCCTCTCCCTGTCCGCGCACCCAACGCCATCGAGCCCATTTTTTTCTAAAATATTCCCTTTAAGATTCTTCTATAATATTTTTGGTATATACTTTACCTCACCTTCCAATTCAGTGCCGCAAATAAATAAATAAATAAATAGGTAAATTTCCGTTAGGGTTTAAATTTTCTACGGTTTCTCAAGGTTCCGTATTTTAAATTTCGAAGTCCTATCTTTTATGTTGACGTTGGAATTTAGTACTTCAAAAACTAAAAGTGCTCGGTTGATTGAGTTGAATCACGTGATCAACATTATCATTGTCAATATTCACTTTTTTTTTTTTTTAATTTTCTTAGGACCCCTTCTGTCTTAAGGTGTTCACATTTATTTTGCTTTACTCTTTAAACTTCCGGATTTCTCCATTGACTTGGATTGCGTCGTAGTAAAAAGCAAAGTGATCAACTCGTCGAGCTTGACACTGTTTAGTTGTCTATATTTTCTCTTAGTTGTTACAGATTATAATCCATTTCTTCAAAATTCCATATCTCTTCTGTATGACCGTATTTTAGTGTTGTAAAAAAAGCAAACCTCTGCAACTCACCAAGATTGATAGTGTAGAAGTCTCATTTGTACCAAATTTAACCTCTGCAAAAATTCTTTGTAATTGTCTTAATTGAAGTCATGCTTATTGTCACTGTTTAACTACACCTTGCTGAATCTGGTTTCCATACCATTTCAAAGTTCGTCCCAAGATTACAATCCAAAGTTACAAATTCAATTATTCCACATCGAATCCAATGGATTGGGATGAACAAGAGGGTGACAATTAGTCATACTGTGATGATAGTTATGACAATGATGTGGACGAATATTGGGATCAAGGTGACGATTACAACGAAGATTATGACCAATGTGACGACATCGCTGATAATGATCCATATCAAGAGCAGAACGATGATTTTGCCAATGATGATCAATATCATGACTACAACGACACTTCTGAACTTGACTATTATTCTGAAGATATCAGCAATGATCAAGACAATGAAGAACAACATGAACCAGTCATTGAGGATTGCTCTACAGATGAAGCTGTTGAACCATTCGATGGTCAGGATGAAATAGAGTTCAATGATGGTGATTATCAAGATCAAGATCAATTCCAATTTACTACTGAAGATCAGTTTGAAGGGACAAGCGTGGATGAGCAACAACAAAAGTGGAACAGAGATCACTACGAGCCAATGGACCAATTCTATGATCTTGATGAACTCAAAAGACGACATCACCATGGTGCAAAACAACATTTCGATCATAACGAAGATGATAATGTTGATTATGAGGCCTATGAAGAATGCCTATGAAAGTGAAGAAATTGACGAAAATGAAGAATGTTCTCTCTAAGCCACTACATGTATGATTGGTCCTTCTCTGATGGGTACATCATTGCTGACACAAATGATTGTAAGAAGGGAAGGAATATTATTGTCGCAAGTGGAGCGACGATTTCTAGTTCCAATGACAATTTTGTGGGAGTCTAAAGCCATCAACTCAACAACAGTGGGTCAGCATTCATGGAAGATCAAACGATATTGTAGGCCCTACTATGAGTGCAAAGAACATTGAACAAAAGAAAGATTATGTGAACTTATTGAGCATAGTGCAGAATTAGTGCGACAACACCATGACCAGATGGCGATATTGATAGCAGATTGTAAGTCTATGCTTGCTACTTGGTCCATGTCACGAATATTGAATGTTAATCTTGATTAGGGTGAAACTAATTCTTTGCCAAACATAAATGTCAATCCCCACTCTGGCATGAAGGTTGATGACTTCACAACGATGCCTCCTATAATTCGAGAGCAAACTTTCGAGCCAAAACAAATATTGATCGAGATGTTTTGAGCAAACAAGATATGATCTTCTGATGAAGTTGATAATTCAAGGAAGAAAGCAAAATTTTTAATATCAATCTACCTTCCACGGAGACAAATCAATATCAGCAAAGCACCAATGGACAGGTGGGTGAAGACCAATTTAAAAATCTAGATCAAGTCTTCTCCGACAGTTGTAATGATCAAGACCAAGGTCAAAATAAGGAGGTATACTATGAGCGAAACGAACTTCTACAACTGCACTTAAATCATGGAGTACAATCCGATTGTCGAGAATTATGCTCTACTCCACAAATCAGTGGTTATGACCATATTATTAATAATGATCTATATGGAATTATTCCTGAACATGGATCAAGTGAGTGGTATAACACTGATGCAAAAGTCAAATACCAATATAGCAATGAGCTTTTTGATGATGAAACTGGTATTAACATTGCTTCAATGAAGTCAATAAGAAGAGTTTCATCCAAAGATCTGAAGCAAATTTGCACCAAGCTACCAACTAATGAATCTAATGTGATATTGCCAAAAGGAGTTGGTGCAAAATCCTTGAATATTCTTGCATTAGAGGATGTCAGTATTCCTATCAACAAGGAAAACAAGTTAACATGGAAACTAAATTAAAAACCGTCAAATTCCTTGTGTACAGATGACCAAAAAGATCCCTTCACTGCATGGGATTTGATGAATCTGAATGTGGGATGCATGGCTCTAATAAATGCTCATAACTTTTGTTGTAAATGAACTCTTGCCTTGATTCAAAGCTTGATAGATAGCCCTTGAAAATCCAATTTGATCTACCACAGATGCATCTTGTGCAACCTCACATGCATGGAGATCATTGTAGATCTTTGCATGGTCCTCAAACCTCAATTCTTGACATCAACTCTATAGACTGAACTCCAAGGGGCGGAACGAGAAAGATAAAACGATAAAGTCTAGCCTTTAGTCCAAGCCTAGAACTAGCTCAAGTATGGTCTTTAGAACTCGATGTAAGAGTGAATGCGTATCAAATTGTGTCGAGAAAGAGAAGGCTAACTAGATGAGACACTCACAAGAAAATGTAAAAGAAAGTCAATCTTTATTTATCAAGTACATATTGAAGTTTCTAAAAACTATGAGCTTTTCATCCTAGATCGAAGGGAGAAAGCCATTCTAAATGAGTGTTAGGAGCATATATAACACAATGGTGAAAGGAAACTAAGTTTTCTATAATTTCGACATTCTAACGGTGGCTTTTGTCAACTGACTAGGAGGAGAAGATTGATCAATTCCAAATACTTTTTCCAAAAGACCCAAGGGCAACCCTAGTTAAAGTGAAAGTTAGAGGTCTCCTTATATTAGAAAGTTGGAATAGGTGTCTTGAGTTTCCACATCCAAAATAGAAGTCACAAAGGCCAATGATATTCACCATTTGTTTGTGGAGATAGGAGCCAATATCAATAGTAGAATATTTGGAATAGCTTTCAATGGATATTTTCCTTCATGTGTGAAGTAGTGAAGTGCTTCTTGAATAATGGAATCAGCAAAACATGTCCAAACTCCAATAGAATGCCTAGGAGCAAGCATTTAGATTAGAAAAAAAGAATGTTGAAAGAATTTAGACCAATGTTTTTGGAAAATTCTTGTTTGTAGCATAAAAAGTCCTGTTTGCCCCTATCATGATAAGATCTTGAGGGGAGCATTATATTCGCCTCATTTGGGAAGAAAAATTTCAACAAAAAATAAAGCCTCTAGTAAAAACAATACACTCTCAATGTTTTAATCTCTCAATAAATTTACTCATGAAGTCACAATGCCAAAAGGTAGCTTGCCCAAAAGTAGGTAAAACACATGATTTAATGAACTTGATCAATTTCAAAGTTGTAAGAAAAGCTCTTAATCAATCAAGCAAAATGCTAATAATAAAATTAGTCTTGCTCGTTTTTTATTATTTCTCAGCTCTCCTACTTGTTTCTCACATAATCGACTTTTAGATATTTCAAAGGAATTCATTTTTTACTAGCTTACGCACATGATCAAAAAATCTAACAATGCATCCTTTCCATGCAATTCATACTCATTGCTCAAACGAATGTACACAAAGCCATTTAGATTGTCATGAGTAACATAACTTGCCACCTCTAAATGAGAGTCTTGAAAGTTTATCAGATTGTCGACAATCCAACATAATTATTTTCAACTTGTTTCTTTTACACATTTAAAGGCACATAAAAAAAAACTCCCTCATCCATCTACTTCGGACTAATCGATACTTCAAACCACACATTCAAAATGGCCCTTAAGACATGCCTTAATAGATAGATAAAGTATTGAAACTTGAGCACTTTACCCTTCATTGGAAGCCATAGTTTTCTCAACAAATGGGAGACAAGATCAATTAATTATCTTTGTAAACTAGGAGAGAGGGTGCAAATCAAAATGAGACATAATAAACTAATGTTGAAAAATAAAATCATGGTTGGTCTTCAAGTCCCACCCATTTGCAAATAGATCTAGATAGAAAATAGGACTCTTCAAGAAATAGCATTAGGCTTAAATATTCTTAGAAGCATATAAAAAGGTTTCTAAACAAATGAATACATATTTTGGACAATTTCATTAATTATATAGTTTTATCAAGTAAAAGTGTGAATTTCAATATTCAAATAATGTTCAGGAATTTTGTCAATAAAATTAAGATATTCTTGTTTCAAAATGTTTTGTATTAAAAGTAGTAATTTTTTACCCTTCCAGTTCAATGTAAAAAAAAAATAAAAATTACTATGACTATAATAGCAAAACGCACACAAAAGTATGCATTTTGAGTACTCTTTCAAAAATTCGTAACTTACTATCATAAATGTCATCAAATCATTTCACATGTTTTCTGTATATACATTTACTGACCAAAGAATTGAACCACTGATTTTGAAAAAACTTCAAGCAAGATATGATATGTCAACATGTGAATGTTGATCGAACTTGGATAGTTTTGAGTATGAGCATGTGTAAGATTTGGATTTCCACAAATTTTTTCCAATTGTGCATCTAAAATTTCATGTGTCAAGTGTTGAAACATATTGTTTGAATTACTAAACCATTACTTATAGTGAAAAACCACAAACATTTGGTACATGAATGTCTATGTAGAAATGACGAGACAAAAACACAACATAATCATTACATAAATGCATTTACATACAGAAGAGTAGCGCAAACAAGCCAAATGTTCTCTACTACTCAAAAAATTCTTTCAAAGTATATAAAATGGAATCTTTTCTAGGCCATTTTCTCAACAATCCAAATAGAATTTATTTTCACCATCCCTAAACCTAATGTATAAGCGAGTCCACTTTCACATCAAGTCGATAGAATGAATCTTGACACATCTACCTCTACAAAGCATCCTAATGCTACCTTTGATACACATGAACTTGACAAAGCATTCAAGAGACAAAAGAAACTTATGAAAGATACTGATGGCAGCCAAAAATAGCAGCAAACAGGCCGTGGAATAGCACCCTACCACTTTTGGATAGCACCTAAGATCATACACAAGAGCTTGAAAACAATACACAAAGCAATGCTCACAATGAAAAAACTGTGACAATGATCTATTGATCTCTCTCAACAATACAATAAGTTTCTCCAACTTGTTTCTCCATGCATTTTCTACTATTTATGGATGAGTAAGATGACTCTCTCTTCTCTCTCTAAAAGGTACTTGACCCTAAATATCTTCTATATAGGAAAAATAGCTAAAAATGACATATATGACCAAAATACATCAAAATGGTCTCATTTCGAAGGGCTGAAGTTTGACACTTCTTCATACTGAATAAATATGGTAAATAAAAAACTTTAGGCCTGGTTCACATGTGTGAAAGTCCAGTACCAAAACTATGTACAAAAATTGCAAATTTAGGCCTCAAACTAGCTAGGAAATGTTGACAATTTTCACAGTATGCACACCTGTGCATTCGAGCATGTTGAAGTCTTCAATGATCTTTTGAGTGTACTTTTGTTGGTGAAGATACAACTTACCACCAAAGTCTCTCGCGATCTACAAGCCTAGATAGATTTTAGCTTCTCTTAGGTCAGCGATCTCAAATATTTCAAAAATGTCTCTTTTGACATCTGAAATTAACTTATCTCTTCTTGAGAAGATAAGCGTGTCATCAACATAAACAACTAAAATGATTATTTTATTTTGGACATGTTTGATATAGACATTTGATTCAACAAATAGAGGTTTGAAGCCTATGGAACATACTGCTTCATCCTTTTTTCTATACCATTGTCTCGCTGTTTGTTTCAGACCATAAATGCTTTTATTCATGTGACATCCGTATTCTGGATATTCTTGGCTTACAAAACCAAGTGGTTGGTCCATGAATAAGTCTTCTTCCAATTCTGCATGCAGGAAAGCAATTTTCTCATCCACAATACGGATTTTCAAATCATGAGCCACTGCATATGCAAATAAAAATGAATTGATGTATGTTTGACTACCGGTGAGAAAGTATAAGTGTAGTCGATCCCATACTTCTGTGAAAATCCTTTAGCAACCAACCTTGTCTTGTATCTGATGTTTTCTCCATCAGGACCTGTTTTGATCATATAGATCCACTTGCACTTGACTGGTTTTCTGCCATCAGGTATAGGTGTGAGTGTCCATACATTGTTCTTGTACACGAATGACATTTCGTCCTCCATTGCTTGAATCCAGTGATCTTTATCTGGTCCATCTACAACTTACTCGAATATTTGAGGTTCGTTAGAGAATCCACAAAATTCAATGATTGTATTAAAAACATTTTGACCATACCTTTATGGTGGTTTTCATTGTCTATCATATCTTCTCATAGGTGGTTTTGAGTTCGATTCTGTAGGTTTCGCGTATGATTCTGATTCGAGCTTTTCTGTTGGAATTCGAACTGGCGATTCGGGTCTGTCAGACACTCGATCTTGACCTCCCTCTAAATCTGGTAGCTCTCTTTCATCTTTTGTTTGTTTTTCTTCTGTTGTCGTTGGTAGCTCATAATAATTTTTGAGAATTTCATAGCCGACTAGAAGAACAAGCAAGTTTGGTGTCCTTCACACGACACCACATGAGCTATGGTGGGGTAGAAAGCCCAATCTGTCTCACGTCAAAATCTTTGGCTGCGCACAGTTTATGCACATATTCCTGATAATCTTCGAAAGAAGCTTGATGAGAAAGCCGAACAGAGATTTCTGGTAGGTTATGACAATAATTCGTCATACTACAGAGTCTACATGCCAGACACGAACACTGTGAAAACAATGAGAGATGTCAGATTCGATGAGAGTAGGACAATGGCCAATGACGATCCTGTCAGCTATGAAGTTTTGGAGAGACAGTACTATGACCTGCCGCCAATGATAGAGAGAGTAGAAGGACAAACACAAAAACGAAGATTTTTGAGTCGTCTCCCATTCGAGCGACGAATCTGACGAAGAAAGATTTGAGACAACCTGCCACCGCAGTTCCTGTAAACCAAGATGGTTCCAGACCGAGCAGACCAGACAAAGACAAAGGCATAGCTGTCCCAGGAGGATCTCCTAGAAGGTCGACAAGACCACGAAGAGCGCCAACAAGATATGTGCCAGACAGCTCAGCTTCCACATCAGAAGAGTTTTGCGGATTCAGTGGCGAACCACAGACTTTCGAGGAAGCGATTGACAATCTTGAGAAGGGCAGATGGATCCAAGCCATGAACGAAGAGATGGAGTCCATAAGGAAGAACCAGGTATGGACGTTGGAGCCATTACAACATAAGCGCAAAACTGTCAAATGCAAATGGGTTTTCAAGCTCAAATACGGACCAAATGGGAACATCACAAAATACAAGACAAGACTGGTAGCGAAAGGTTTCTCTCAGAGATATGGTATTGATTACTCTGAAACCTCCTCTCCTGTCGTCAAACATTCATCCCTACGTCTATTATTTGCATATGCAGTAGCTTATGACCTCAGGATCCACATTGTGGACGAGAAGACAACCTTCTTGCATGGCAAATTAGATGAAGAGGTCTACATGGATCAACCTCCAAGATACATCTCGAATTCACTTCTTGACTATGCATGTAGAATACACAGAAGTATCTATAGTCTGAAACAATCAGCCCGACAATGGTACAAGAAGAAAGATCAAGCCCTGAAATCATTAGGATTCAAGCGTCTATTGGCTGATTCTAATGTATATGTTAGAATTACAAATGGGCAGATCATCATAGTGGCTGTATATGTGGATGACACTCTGATACTTTGCAGGAGTGAGCAGCTAATTGCTGAAGTAAAGGCAGACATCTCGAAACATTTCGAGGTAGTGGATCTGGGAGAAGCCAGGTGTTACCTAGGCTTACAAATTGAAAGGGACTATGAGGGAGGTAAGTTATACCTTCACCAGTCCAGATACACCCAGAAGATCCTAGGGGACTTTGGGATGCTGAATTGCAAAGGAGCGAACACTCCAATGCTTGTAGGGACGGTGCTGAAAAGCGTCGACTGTCCAAGGACTGAGGAAGAGAGAGAACAAATGCAGCTCACACCTTACAAGAAGCTGATAGGATCATTGATGTACCTTGCAGACAACACATGCTCTGATATTGCTTATGTAGTGTTCAGGATGAGCCAATTCTGCACGAATCCAGGCTCGACACATTGGAAGATTGCAAAACGCATTTTGCAATATCTTCAATTAACGAGGGATTATGGCTTGTGTTATTGTCATGATGCAGGTTTCAGGATATTTTCCTACAACGATGCTAGCTGGGCATCTCTCAAGGACGACTGTAAAAGCGTCTCAGGAGGATGCACCATTGCATCAAGAGCAGCAGTTCTCTGGGTCAGCAAAAAGCAGACCGTTGTAGCCCAGTCATCTTGCAAAGCAGAATATGTCGCAACAGCAAAGATGGCCAACGAAATAGTCTGACTAAGGCAGTTCCTAGACGAATTGGGCGAAACAAGTAACGAGCCCCTGGTCTTGCAGATGGACAACACCTCTGCGCAATACACCGAATGAAAGATCCCGTTCCATTCCAGAATGAAGCACATTGCGATCAAGTACCACTTGATCAGAGATCTAATTAAAAAGAAGATGCTGCAGACCACCTTCAAGACATGGTTGCTAACATCTTCACTAAAGCCCTAGACAAAGGACTCTTTGAGAGATAGAGGAGCAGTCTCGGGATCGTAAAGCTATCATGCTTTGAGAGGGAGCTGAAGAAACGAAATGTTTCTAACTACAAAGCCTTGGTAGCTTTCAGCCCTCAGCCTGACGAAGATGTTCGCGAACACAAAAGTCAGGAGACACGAAGCACGAAAAGTTTCGCTAACTCGAAAGTCAGGAGACACGAGGACGAACGATTCGCAAACACAAAAGTCGAAGCAGACGAAGATGAACGGTTCGCGAACGAGAATCTTTTGGGGTCCAACATGAGAATCTTTTGCGATCCAATACGAGAGAAGGGCAGACGAGCAAAATGAAATCTTCTCCTACCCTCCACGCTCCAAAGAGTACCAGCGAGATCATGCAGGTACCCAAGAGTACATATATCTGATACATGACGTCAGCAGATACATTTTAGGTCATGGCTAATCTGCCACTCTTGTATTTCCCTTATTAGTTGTAGATGCTTAATCACTCTAATCTTAGATAAACATAGAGCGACTATACTTCCTAGATGATACTTGACATGTAGATCGACAAAGTACACATACAGTGTCATGTAGTAGTCTGATGCAAGTAAGCAATCAAGACGAATATACAGAATACATGTCTGCCTGCGTGTGGAGACAATTTTGTCTAAGATATGTAGATCCAACAGTTCGCTAGTAAAGCGAGACGATTGCTCGTGAGAGAACTGTGTTTCTCCCATGCCAACGCACTGCGTGGATTTGCATGCAGTGCTTGAAGAAATCAGAGAAAGATCAATATAGATGATTTTCTTGTTGTGTCTGATCTCGAATGCAAATGCGTCTGTTGTTTATTCGTGTGTCTAAGTTTTATTGTTCATTTGAATTTTGCACCACCTTGGCTGAAACTATGTTGAATGCTGCATTAATTTTATAAACGTAGATCAGCAGTGCCTGACTACACTCTGGAGGACTGTAGGAGTGATTCACCTGGTAGTGTCCAGTGATCACATCTGAACTCCATCCGAGGGCAAGAGAGTCGTGGTTCCTTCGCGAAAGCCTCGCGACTGCAATCCTGATTCATTCTTTTCTTCAGTGGCATGCAGAGCATATCACACTTTTCCTTCAGTGATATCAGAGCATATCACACTTCTTTTCTTCAGGTGTTGGAGCTTTATTGGAGCTTATTATAGTGGGTGCAGCGAGTGGAAGGGTGGAGTTGATCACTCCCAATGATTGCTGTTTCCCCTGCTTTGAAGCAGATTGTGTCCTGTAAACTGCGATGGCTGATTTTCTACGAACCCAATTGGCTGGAGCTGATTGATCGTGTGGATGGCGCGTGATCACGGCTGCTAAGTTGCTACTATGGCGGCCGAGGAGAGGAGCCGTGGTGAAACCCTTAGGGTTAAAGGCAAACTTATTAAAAAACTTAATAAGTCAAGTTTGGCCTTGCATGTGGTTTTTTTAGTTCTATGGTTCTTGAGAAACTCTATTTTGTTTATTGGCATGCAGTAATGGGTTCGAAAGGAGATGTATGCAATAATCTGCCTGAACCAGCAATGAATCATAGAATTGTTGATTCTGCGTTGCATGGCCGAGAAAATGGTGTAGGGAGATTTTTTGCTATCCTAACAGTTCGTCTATGGATTTGATTCATAGATTTAGGATGACGACAAATTATTTCGGTCCTCATGAGCTACTTTTCCAAATTGATACCCGGTCAAAAGAAATTTAATTTTTTTGGAACTATGTTTGGTGCTGACTAAACGTTGGAAGCGAAGTTCTTTCCAGATTGAAAGTTAAATTGAATTTCTTCTTTTCTGATTGAATTCTGAACTTGGGCTAAAGTTTGAAATCTGTTACTTGTCTGAAATATTTCTAATCGATATTGATCGTTGGAAATGGATAAAGTTGAGGTTTGTGCAAGATACTCGTCAAAATTGAATTTAAAATCATCAAACAATATGAAATGGCCAGATAAAATGAATGATGACAGAATTCTTTATCCGATCAATGGAATCTTGTTTGGATACAGTTTAAGAGTTTTGAAATCCTATTGGTAGGATTTCCATTCATGAAATTTCATATTATGAGTTTGGTTAGTTTTTGTCAATATTGATGGAGTAATGCTAGACCAGTCAATAAAAAAAGAAAACAGTCCAATTTTATTGGAGAAATTATAGGAATAAAAAATTGATCTCATTTCTAGTTAAATCCTATGGTGAATTATATTCAAAAAATTAGAGTAGTAGCGTTTTTCATAGTAGATGATTTTTGATATATCAGTTATTCAACCCAGGTATAGGATAGAAATGAAATTGTTTCAGATTTTTTCCTACAATTGACTTCTTAGTACCTTAATTGAAATAGATTTTCAGAAAACTGAAAATTCTAAGGAGGGAAGAAGAGTGGGCATTAGAGGTAGTAAGTGTGATCGAGAAATGTATTTTGCAATTAGGATTTTGATAATCTCAGTCAATAATTGCTTAATAACAATTATTAATTTCTTGGATAGAATTCATTTAGTTGAATTCATAGCTTATATCTTTAAAACCATTGAGTTATCGCAGTTTTGGATGTCAATTGTGATGTTTAGAAGTAGAATTTGATATATGGATTACATTGGATCTGTTAGTTGAGTGAAGCTTGTCCCTAGAGTTGATGCTCTTGGATCCAAGGGGATTTGAAGCTTAAGATTAACCTTTAAGAATCAAAATGTAGTGTTGAGCCATGTTAATTCTTCTGTCTAAATCACAGAATCAGGTGTGGATTTGTGGTATCCATCTGATAGGCATGCCAGCCATTCAAATAAATGGATTCTCCAGTGTTTGGGAACAAGAGATAATATCCTATAGTGATTATAGGATAGCTAGATGATCAATGGATCTCTAGAATATCAGATAAGGCGGTTAAGGATTTTCTGGAAGAAAAAGCTGATGGTATGAGACATCAGTAATTTTGGAAAGGGAATTTAGGACCGTAAAGATCTAATGATCAATGGTGTGTTTTAGTACCTAGTCGGGATATGGTATTTTGGAAAATTTTGAGGTTTAATCTAGATCCCAATGTGGTATTTCATTATTTACCAAATCAAAGGCCCTCAAATTTATTTCTCGCTTTCTTAATTAATCCTTTACTTCTTAGTAATTTCTCGAATATAGACATCAGACTGGGTTATATGATTCTTTCCAGCATGAAGTTATTCTTTTGAAAGACTGTTATGTCATATAAATTACTACTTGTGGGAATGGACTTGGAATTTAGAAAATTCTAAGATTAAAGTGTTTCAATTTCTTAAATCTTGAATATCTCTTTTTGCATAAATGGATTTCGATAGAATGGTAGTTTCTATCACTCATGTTGAAAATATTTGAAGGAAAAGTCCTGTTGGTAATAGAGTGAATCTTTTAGTGGATGCACTTATTATTGACTTTTTCATGTGCTTAGATATTTTCATATATCATCTTTCCAATTAATTTTTATTGAAATTTATAATTTCATTTAAAGGAGGAGTGAAGTGGTGGAATATAATTCTATTTGAAAATCTATAGATTGCATAGTTTCAAAAGAGACCAACTGTGGTATAGAAATGAGATTTGGTCTGAAAGTCATTTTGGATAGATTCATAGTAAGATACCTAATTGGAACTTTTCGAAAAAGAGGAATTCTCTAGGGATTGTGTGGACAATCTAGAACTAGAACAAGTTTGAAAGTTGAATCATTGTCTATAAGTAGTACAATGAATGGTCAAAGGTTACCAATTCCATTTTGGTTGGAATAGAAGTAAGTTTGATCAGAAGTTAAGTCTGAGAGTTCTGTATTGGATCAACCTAATCTTAGTTTGAGTACTAGAATTAGAAAGAGGTTGATTGAATGGGTGAAATTATGTAATTAGGGGTAAGTTGGATTGGAAAACTGTTGCTTGGATATGTTATTTACTCATGAGAAATAGAAAATCTTTTGTAGCTGAGTTACAAGATCTCAGTGCGATATGTGAGTAACATATGTGGGTTCTGGAGGAATCTACCAGATCAAAATGTGTTTTATGTACTGGGTCATAGTGAGATTATTCACATATGTGCACGATTAATCTTGTATAAATCTATTGTGTATTCTTGGTTACTAGAGTTATTTGGTGCACTTAACCTAGTCGGTGAACATAAACATGTGATCAAGTACTGTTTTGACAGATACTTGCAGAGTTAACAAATCTTTGGATTGGAGATTTATGGATTAACTTATAAATGATTTGGAGAAGGACCTAAATGTGGTGTCATACTAGTATTATTGAGATCTGCACCTAGACATTTGAGATTTTCTGAATCATTGGCAATTAACTTGAGTAGTTGATTACTCCAGAATGAAGTTAATTGGTAAAATGATCAGTGTGATGTGGATTCACCGGGAACTGATGGTTTTGAATTATATTGCTTGTAAGACGCATATTGTGTGCATTGGATATACAATATTCTCGGGATAGAGTATTCCTTACTTAAGGAAGAGACTCAGCTCATTAGTGATTGTATCCCAGAGAGCTCAATTGGATAACGAATCATAATGGATCCAAGAATAATATCTGAATTGATATTCAGCAGGACTTTGGGTATCTAGATGTGATTCTGGATTGTAACCTAAAGTTTTTGTAGTTGAAGATGATTGTCATTTTGGGTATGCGTTCAGTCTTTAATTACCAATGGTTTATAGAACTTGAATTTTGCACTTCAGTTTAAGAATCCTTGTTGAAAAATATTCCTAAATCCAGTATTTTCTTAGTGGAAAGATTTTGGAATGATTCTTACTTTTCCTGAGTTATGTTGGACATAGCATCCTGTACATGATTATGGTTTTGGATTCCAGAAAATTATGATTGACGAATCGAATCTAAATATTTATGATTGATGAATCATAAATAGATACGTAATTATTGTTAGTGGATTTAAAGGAATGGTGATGATTCTTGAGTGTGAGGATTAATTCTTGATCTATTATTTGAGTAAGAATTCAGATTAGTATTTTTGAATCTCTCTACTCCAGTATCTTAATTGAGAACCTATGGATCTCACGGACATTATCTTATCTATCTAGTGGATGCTATTCTGCTACAGTTTATGGTCTACAGACGGTTGAGTACAGTTCTTCATTTACTTGGATCTCTAGTTATCATAAGAGACAGACAAGTCTATTAAGATGAATGAATGCTATTTTCTTGCATTTGGTGCTAGAAACAGGAGCATTTAACTCAAAAGAGTATCTGGGATACTTAGAATTGAGTTTTAATCATTCTATATCTTAATGATTCTCTACTAGAATTATCATATCTTAGAATTGGATTCTAAGGATAGTTGTACTTGGAAGTTTTTTTTATGAATTGTCTGCCAGAGTTTGTGGATAATTTCAAACTGTAATTATCATTTTTTCTTTAACTTTAATCTCCTAAGTTAAGGAATATTTCACTCAGTGGTCCATGTAAGTGTTTTACATGAAGGTGATGTTACTAACTTATGTTGAGTATAACCCTGTTGAGAAAATATATCTCTTAGTGTACTTTTCAAACCCGAGTTGGTACTCCAGAACATAGATTAACGATTGGAAATAAGTTTATCTCTGAGTACTTGTTTAATATGAAAGTCAGATTAAGGATAAAGATATTTTCGGTTAATATTGAAAGTTAAAGGAACTGTAAATTTTTTTTTTTTGAGCTTCTAAGGATAGAAGCAGTTTAAGGAGGGAAGAATGTTATGGCCATATTCGGTTAAGGACCTGGAATAGTCCTAATATGGTAGACCGGCCCTCCAGTACTCGAGATTATTGGTCACGTCGAGATTTAATTCCATGTTAAGGCCTGTTTGTGACTAATTACCTTGGGATCCAGACACTCTAATTGAGACACATCGGTGAAATTGAGATCACCTTCTCCATCCTCATCTGGAAGCTCTAAATGTCTTAAACATCATGCTAATGATCCAATTGTGAAATTTGGATCAGAAGACCAATATCCCATTGCAAAATGACCATATGCAACTTTTCCATGTCCATGTGTCATCATTGATGTTAAATATATAGGGAGTTGTTCATTCTAGGATTTTGGGATGAAGTAGTGATATAGCCAAAAAATGTGATTAAAAAATGAATTTAAAAGTGTTTTATTGGGCCACGTGTGCCCTAACCTTCTCTATCAAGCATTCTAGAGATTGTCGCCCCACACCCTTCGACATTGCCATTTGGAAGAGACAAAAAACGAGAGAGAGAGAGAGAGAGAGAGGTTTCTTTATCACGCGGGCAGAGCGGGCGAGAGAGTGTGTGTGTTGTTGTTGTAGGAATAGGGCATATGGGATCATCGAGTCCACCTCAGCGACGCTGCATGACCTGTGCCATTTAAGAGGAAGAAGACGAAGAAGGCGTACTTAACTGGCATTCGCTGTTTGGCAATTTGCAGAAGCTGTATTGGGCTTTGACTGTGGAGTTGGGCTTTGACTGTGCTGTTTGCTTGCCGATCACAGTATTATCCTGCTGGTCACAAATTATTCCATCTTCTTTCATGGTAATCCTAACTTGTGGAGTCTATTTGTTAAGCTATCTACGTGTAGGTTGATCCCAAAGTTAGCTTGCGTTAGGAAATGATCTTTTTTTCTCTGATTATGCAAATTTAAAACGCCCTCCTAGCTCCGTAAGCCACTTGATAATCGATGTAGTTCTATAAGCTGCGTAGGCCGCCACTTGGTTATTAATGTTGTTGTATGAACTGCTTATGCATTATTTTCGGAAATACTAGTTCATGTCTGTCAATTCTATTTATTTTGATCCGGAGCTAACCAATTTTTGCTGGCAGACGTTCTACGTTATCATTTTCGGTATTTTTTAAAGGTAGAGACCAGAAGGGGGAGGCGAAAAGAAGGAAAGAATAAAAGCTTTATTAATATCTTTTGGGTACCCGAAGCCCATGTGTGTGTGTTTGTGAGAGAGAGAGAGAGAGAGAGAGAGAGAGAGAGAGAGAGAGAGAGAGAGAGAGAGAGAGTCAGCGAATTCTGTTGGTCTACATTTTTTTTAGGGTTTGATCAATTTGGGTCAACGGAATTTGATTGCTGGACATGTGAACTTCAGGTTGTCTCATAATATTGCAAAAATCCATCAACAACTTCCTTCACTTCCGTGTATTTAAGAGGCATCTTGTCATAAAGAGACCCCTTCAACTTGAAACCATAGAAAATGTCCGCAATGCAAAGGGTGTAAGGTCTTGACTCTTCTTTTGACGAATTTTGAAATTACATTTGCATCACCCTGTTGAATGGTATAATGATAGGGTTGATCATCAACGGATTTGGGAATGTAGATCCCTTTCGTCTTCAATAAATATTGGACCAATGTCATTTCATTGGGAGCATTATAAGCTCCATAAAGATATGGTTCTTGAATTGACCTCAACACCGAACTAATAAGATCACCCAACTCCATAAGTATGGCGCTTGAGGAAGACGGTGGATTAATGCAACTCCCATGTTTTAAAGTCGTCGTAATAGGCCAGGTTCGAATCAGAAAACGGTTCGAACCCAAAAAAAAAAAAAATTTCAAAACGTTTTTTTTAAAGTTTTTGGGTTTTTTATTTTTTATTTAAAAAATCCGGTTCGAACCGGGTCCGAATGGTTCGAACGGTTCGAACCGTGGTTCGATGCAACCTTGGTAATCTCTAACATATGAACTTTTTCAAATGGAAAAAGGATCCCATAGTTCAGGATATGAAAAGTCAATGTGCCCATCAATATTGTAGTGCGTTCACAACATCTCTAATCACGTTGTAACCTAGTTAGCCTTGGAGTAATGACTCATTGGCATGCAAGATTAGTGAAGAATTCATTCTTTTGGTGGGCAAGATCACCGTATACAAAGTGCATAATCTAGAGTGAATAAAAAGGTATTCCCAACCACAATTGCATTGCATTTCGAAATGCTATGCTTTAGATGTATCTTGGTGAAGGTCATCAATTTCAGTTGAGGTGGATAGGTTTTGATGACTCACCTCCCATACAACAACACATTGTGTGACACTTTCCATTCTGCAACAAACTTTTAGTGCCCAATATTACTTGGTGCTCGCTTCCTCAACAAATACTCATACTCTATAGTGCCAAAAGTATGCCGCTCTAGAAAGAATCTATTGGTGGATTTATCCAACTCCCACTTTTTAAATGCTTTGTGTAAATTTGTAACATATGAACTTCCTCAGATGACAAAACAATCCCATAGTTTAGGATATGGCAAGTCAATGAGACCATCAATATTGTAGTGCATTTGCAATCTCTTCATATTAGGTTGTAATCTAGCTAACCTTGGAATAATGACTCTTCGGCATCCCAAATTAGCAAAGAATTTGTCCTTGTGGTGGCTGGTCACTATATAAAGAAAGGTATTGCCAACCATAGTTGCACTACATTTTGAAATGTGAATTGGAATACTTGTTCCTTACGTTCTATTTTTCAAAAAAGTTTTGGATTGGAAAAAAATCGATCAAATAATTTTTTTTCATATCATAGTTGGGGAGCTTGGAGAATAGGTACTTGAAGCGAAATAAACCATAATATTTTCTTAAGTGGCGCATAGTTACTTATGTAGACAACCATCAATGCTATGCTCTAGGCAAATATTGAAAGGGCCTTCTATTCCTACAAAAGAGTAGCATGGATCAGCTAGAACGAGAGTTCTTACCTGCTTCAATGAGAACCCGTCCGTAACTTAGTCAGATCAGTTTATACGATCTATAGTTAGTTGGGTCTCTAGTTTTGTTCTCAAGCTAAGCTACATGTTTGAAAGAGTTGTAGTTAGATCCAGTCTAAGCCTTATTGCTTTTGTATCTAGCATCTTGGGACTCATTCTACAAATAAAAGGGCAATTGGGCAACATGATAAGGATTAAAAGTAATGTTTGTTTTTCAAAAAGAGGAAAAATGGTAATTAGTTTCTTTTGTATTGTAATAAGTGGCACGATAGTGAAGTTGACCTAATGTTAAAGTGGTGAAATAAACCATAGATTGAGTCTCGTTTCCATACAATTCATTATTTGGGGTTGCAATTGTTAATTGAATGTAGCTTGCAATCTACTCCAGCCTTTTTTGGGGAACAAGAGCCAAAGCATCTGATGTAAGTGTGGCTTGAGATTCTCTCTCTCTCTCTCTCTCATAGGTTTGGAATTTTTAATTAGCTCTTTCAAGATTCAATCCTTGGAAGTACAATTGAATGTGTGTGTGTGTGTGTGTGCACTTTTCTATGTGTATATATATTTATATATTTATATATTTATATGTGTATGTGTGTGTGTGCACTTTTCTATGTGTATATATATTTATATATTTATATATTTATATGTGTATGGGTGTGTGTGCGTGTGTGTGTGTGTGTATCAACAAAATTAAAGGTATCTAAAATGTCAAATAATAACTTTACTTGGCTCATTATGTGGATCTCTCTGTTTCTCTGTCTCTCTGTCTCTCTCTCTCTCTCTCTCTCTCTCTCTCTCTCTCTCTCTCTCTCTCTCTCTCTCTCTCACGCACACGCACGCGCGTGCACACACACACGTCACACATGCGCGTGCGCATTCACGTGCGCATGCATGCATGCATGGTTTTACTTATGTTAAAATAAGAACCAAAATTTTGAGGTATCCGGTGCAACATGAATTTGATAATACAAGAGACATTATTAGCAATTCGGATAGTGGCCCTAGAGGAAAACTCCCCTTTAATGGCTTGACATTTTATTCAACAATATAGGTACTTGCTCATCCATGGTTGCTAGTAGTCCTCCTCGCGGTACCCTAATGTCCTTGGAAGGAAAATTTTCCAAGGACATTAGGGTATTCCAGAAATGCTCAAAGTTTTGATTTGACAAATCCATGGTCATAGTCTTAAAGATGACGGTTTCCTTGTTGATTCCCCTTTCCTACAATTGAGTGTAGTACGCTTGTAGTTGTTCAGTCTTTCTTTAGATCAACATGCTCTTTTTCAACATTCCCCAATTGGCGGCAATAGTGTTCCAATTTCCTCAATGCAACCTATCTTTGTTTGACTTATAGGTCTAATTGTTTGTTTAGAGCACAAACTTCTTTTTGAAGTTGCTCATTGTGGGCATGTAATGTGGCCTCTTCTTGTTCTTCATTTTCCATTTCCATCAACAAGTCAATAATGGGTGGTTGATTTTCCAATTGCAAATGTGTGTTAGCATCACTTTGGGAATGAGTTGTGCTCTCTTGTGCTTCCTCTCTGGCTTCGACAAAAGCATTCTATGGCATTTCAAATTCTTCAAGCTTTGGCTGTACGATAGTTGTCTTCAATTCCTTCTCCGTATGTGACGATATGATCTCCATAGGTTCTCATTAGCTCTTACAATGCTATCCTGTAGACATCCATCATACACCTTTTGGACACTATTGAGCGCGCTTGAGTGTTCAAAGATGTTTGTAGTAGAGTGTGAGACATCTGTTGTTCTTTTAGTCATTTCTTTGTCATTATTTGTGGTTGTGCAGCAGTAATGAATTGAGCATCTTCCTTATATTTGGTGAATTCCTCCATGGTTGATGAACTTGAATTTGGGCTTGATAGATGATCTCATATTTCTGAGTATTGGCTATTAGGTAACTTTTGACCTCCAATGTTTGGGCTTGCTCATCAATACTTGTTCGAACTTTTTAACAAAGTGATAGTATCATTTGGTTGTTGGACTTGTTGCTCTAGTGAGCCTATGCAATTGGTGGCAAGGTTTGTGATATTGTGATGGAAGATATTAATGAATGTGAACAAGGATGTGCGGCCTCGGGATATTGAAATAATTTATTCAATAGTCATCCAGATTTGAATTTAATTGCTAAGGCTTTTTTTCCCCTAAGGAATGCTATTTTCTTAAGGATTTACTTGTCTTCTTGAATTTTTTCTACTAGTTCACAAAAATGATCAAAAGCTACTCAACCAAAATCATCACGTTGTTCTTGTGAAGCCTTGACCTTACACGCACAGTTTTAGGCACCCATGGGAGCAACAATGACCTTTTTAAAGCATACATGGTTAACCAAACCTTTCTTATTTTCAGTTAACTATACAAACTGAAAGTTTTTTAAGACATTCCTAATTTTGAAGACACTACAACGTATATATTATCTTGACTTAAAAAGTATAGGCCATAACCTTATGACTAGAAAAATGAGATAGTTAAGTTTCAATTGAGAGGATAATGCAAACAAGCTTATCTGGAAACTGTGTTGCAGCGGATCGCGATCCGGTGCAAAAACGTTCCGGATCGTGCGATCCGGAACGTCAGCGATCCGTGACCCGGATCGCAATTTTTTTTTTTTTTTGTGGAAAAAGGAGTAATGACCAAATTGTTTTTTTTGAGTTTAATACTAACTAAATCAGTTTTGAATGGTGTTCTGATGCCAATGGTTTGCAGATCTATTGATTCCGTTTATGATAGAAAGAGTTAGAAGGAAACTTCCTTAGATTGGCGGGAACTGTTACGAGCTCGTAACCAGTGCCGAACCCTAGAGAACACAGATAGGTCAGATACCACAGTCAGGGTCGTGTCCAGTGTACATGACCAACAGGGCAAGACAGTGTGAGTAGTGTGCCCCAGCACGGTCCATAGTTATGGCGGGCCTAACACAGCCTAGGGACCCTGTCAGCAGGATAGGGCTCCCAGTTGGGTCCCGACGTGCAGTCGGCTACGCCAGTGCCACGTGGCCGACACTTGGCAGTAGCATGCTACCAGTCCTCACACTGGGCTAGGAGGGGCTTACTCTATATCAGGGAGTAGGCAAGGTTGGGTGGATCAGTTAGTGTTTGCCCTATTGTGGTGTTAGGACTTATTACACTGGTATCAGAGCCATCTCCATCCTAGGGAGTTCAGGAGCAGCAGTAGAGAAAGCTATCAGAAGATAGGAAAGATCTCGGAGTTTCTCAGAAAAGATTAGAGGAGGAGAATCGTTGTAGGAGCAGCCTTCAAACTTCTGATTTTCACTGAGAAATCACAGTAGCAAGGAGTTAGATTCCAAGTGTAGGTAGCTCGCTGGAAAAACAGCTGTTTCTCACTGAGTTCAGAGGATTCTCTATAGTTTTCCCAGCGAAATTAGAGTAGGAAGAAGCCAACACCTGCATCTGATTTCCAGGGAAAAATTTACTGGTTCTCAGCGAGTTTGAAGCCAAAAAGGAGTAGCAGCGCTTCTGAAAATCTGGTTTCTGGACAAGTTTTCGGGCCCCAACGTTAGAGATTTGGAGCAAGAGGAATCCTACCAGATCAGCGAGCAGGAGACTTCTGAAATTTCAGAATTCAGAAGGGTTTTTGGACTTCAGATTTGCCATTTTGTGGACAAATTGAGATGCTGTCAGACCTCCGAGGGGGGATTCAGATCTTGTTGCACATTTTCCAATCTCAAATCAGATGGAGGAAGAAGCTGAGAAGGGCTTTTCTTGATTCTCTCTGTGGAAGTACAGTTCTCAGAAAGAGCTAAGTTTCCTTTCCCTTGTACAGTTGTAAATTAGTCTTTTAGACTTTTTTTCCTTCAGAAGTTAAGGTAGCTCTCTTTCAGTTCCGAAGATGACCACTCCTCAGGGACCTGATCAACCCCCGGAGAGAGGCTTCGACGAACTTGAAACAGAAGCCTTGGCTTACAGAAAAGGGAAGGAACCTATGGAAGTAGAAGAACAGGAACAGTTCGCCGAAGAACTCGACGAACTGGTTACCAAGGAGCAGTTCCTCCAATTGGTAAGAGAAGTGGATGAACTGAAGTTGGCATTAGCCAATTTCAAGTCCAGTGTGGACGACTCGTTCGCTGAACTCAAAAACTTGATTTTGAGTTCCGCAAAAGGAAGCCTTCCCTCCACTTCTCAGTTATCCCCTTCTCCACTTCCATCAGTTTCGGGTGAGACTTTACGGTTTCACCCCAATGTTTTTAAAGACTTAAAACCTCCTACTTTTAATGGGGAAGAGAAGGATAGAAATGCAGATATTCTACAAACCTTCCTCAGCAAATGGAAGAACATTCATGCTCTTAAACAGACCCCTGACCATGCAAGCTATTGAGGCCAGTCTTTCCTTAGGGCCTATGGCCTATAAGTGGTGGTTAAATCTCCAGGAGACTGGGCAGACTTCCCGGTCATGGAAAGCTTTTGAAGAAGCTTTTGTAAGAAAATTTCTACCAGAGAATGAACTTGATAGAGCCTGGGAAGCCTGGGAAAGAACAGTAATGGACAAGTCCCTCATCCAATATATCTCGCAGTATCGAGAAGCAATTTTAAATATTAAAAATATGGATGACTATCAGAAAATCAGGGGATTTGTCCGTGGCCTCAAAGATGAATATAAAGTAGAGGTCCAGAGAAACTCGCCTACTACCCTTGAGCAAGCTCTCAGATATGCTCAAATCTATGATGATTCAGTGGGTAGGAAGAGGGCGAGACAACAGCCACTTTCTGAGCAGCCTTCTCAGAAAGACTTTCAATTTTTTAAAAAGAAAGAAAGAAGATAAATTTAAAGGTGAAGCTCCTCAGAAACGCCCTTCACTCATACAGCCCTTAAAACCAGATGATTTTGAGAAAGCCAAACAAGAACGTTTGTGCTTTGTGTGTATGGGCAAGGGACACACAGTCAGACAGTGTCCCAAGGGGCCTTAAGAAAGATAAAAAACAAGTTCATCTTGTTCAGACTGTATGTTTCCCCAGTGACTCGGCAGCTTCCGAGATCAAAGTGTATCATGAAGATCATGAACACTGTTTCCAACTGACCTCTGCAATGCTAGCGAGACCCTTCAGCTTTGGGCCGCATGACCTAGTACGTATGCATGGGAAAGTTGGTAACCAGTCAGTAAGAGTCATGGTTGATGATGGGGCAACCCATAATTTCATCAACCACACCCTGGTTAAAAAGCTTAAACTACCAGAAGTACCTAGTCAGCATAGGTACATAGTTTCATTAGCTAAGGGTGAAGATAAAAAAATATGGGAAACTATGGTAAGTAAGTTAAATCTTGGTATTCAGGGGTACCAAGATGAAATAAACTTTCAGATAATGCACCTGGATCGAACAGACATTGTTCTCGGGAGAGATTGGCTCTACAGTTTAGGACCTTCCCTCCACAGAAACTATCAGGAGAACACCCTCAGCTTTCAGCATAAAGGCCGAGAGATCCAGTTGCATGGGGAGCATGATGTTCCCAACAGCCCTATGGTCTGCAGTTCAGAGCTCTGTCAGCTAATCGGAGACGAAGACCATCAGGTATTCTTATGTGACTTTCAGTTTATTCCTGAAGTTTTTATTTCCAGTTCTATTCAACAGAAAATCAGTAAATTAGAAACTTTATTGTCTAAATTTAAAGATGTTTTTCCTGAAGATTTGCCACATGGTTTACCACCTAGCAGAGAGGTAGATCATGTAATAAACCTAGTACCAGGTACAACACCTGTTTCTAAACCTCCGTATCGGGTCAGCCGAACAGAGGATGAAGAAATAACTAGGCAGTTAACAAACTATCTTGGGAAAGGCCAAATTCAGACCAGTAGTTCACCATGGGCCTCACTACTCCTATTGGTGAAAAAGAAAGAGGGGTCTATCTTTGCGTAGATTACAGAGCCCTCAATAAAGTCACAATGAAGAATAAATACCCTATGCCTCGGGCAGACGAGTTGTTTGACCAACTCGACGGGGCTAAGTTTTTCAGCAAAATAGACCTCAGATCGGGATATCATCAAGTCCGTATAAAATCGAAAGATGTCTCGAAAACAGCTTTTAGGACTCGTCACGGTCATTATGAGTTTAAGGTGATGCCATTTGGGCTCACAAATGCTCCAGCTACCTTTATGACCTTGATGAACAGTGTCCTCAGACCATACTTGGGTAAGTTTGTAGTCGTATTTTTAGATGACATCCTCGTTTTGCTATAAACGAGGAAGGAGCATCTAAAACACCTTAGAAAGGTGTTTCAACTGCTCAGAAAGCATAAGCTCTATGCTAAACAATCCAAGTGTGAATTCTTCGTTGAAGAAGTAGCATATTTGGGTCACATTATCTCTTCAGATGGGATTAAGATGGACCCAAATAAGGTTAAAGCCATACTCAGTTGGCTGAGACCTCAGAATATTTTAGAACTTCAGATCTTTCTTGGTCTGGCGGGATATTACAGACGATTTGTCAAGGAATATGCTCAGATAGCAGTTCCTATGACAAATCTTCTTAAGGGGAAGGGAAAGGAGTTCATTTGGGAGTCCGCACAGCAGGAGAGCTTTGATGCTCTCAAAGCAGCCTTAGCTACAGCACCGGTTTTAAAGGTCGTCGACCCCAATCAGCCATTTGTGGTCGAAACAGATGCTAGCGACTTTGCAGTAGGTGCTGTACTAACTCAGGGCGGACGACCAGTTGCGTTCGAGAGTAAAAAACTCGAGCCAGCTCAGACTAGGTATAGTGCCTATGAAAAGGAACTCTTTTCTATAGTACATGCCCTTAAGACTTGGAGGCATTATTTGTATGGTGCCAACTTTGAGGTCCTGACAGACCATGAGAGTCTCAGATACCTTTGCAATCAACCTGAGCTTAGAGGTTGGAAAGCTCGTTGGGCAGAGTTGATGCAAGAGTTTGACATGTCTATCAGATATAGACGTGGAAAATTCAATATAGTAGCAGATGCCCTTAGCAGAATGCCTATGATAAACGAACTGAGTTTTACTTAGATTCGTAATGAGTTACTCGAGTCCTTGAGAGGGAAATGCCAGCATGATGCATTCTTCTCTACTATCTGGAACTCAGTCCAGAGCAAACAGTTACAGACTCCAGAACCAGTTCCCGGGGCTGGTGCCAGTTCATCCAAGAATACGGCAGCTTCCGTTGAGGATGATGATGAGTCCGAGTATACATCGTCAGATGACGTTGAGGATTCTGAGCCTGTATTACCCAAGCAAACCCAAGTGGTTGAGGGTCAGTTGACTCAAGGATTCAAATGGAAACAGTATTCCATTCAGGATGAGTACTTGCTCTATAGAGATAGAGTATGTGTCCCCAATTCAGAGGATTATAGGCAGCAGGTCCTATATGAATGTCATGACAATCCTAGCGCGGGACACCCAGGCATACAGAAGACCTATGAGCTTCTTCGTAGGCAATTTTTCTGGCCCAGTATGAAAAAGGACGTCCACCAGTATGTAACCAGTTGCCAGAAATGTCAAGTAAATAAAGCAGAGCGTTTAAAGGCAGGAGGGTTGTTGCATCCCTTAGAAATACCAGCTGGTAAATGGGAGATTATCTCCATGGATTTTATAGTAGGCCTGCCTAAAACCCAAAAGGGTAATGACGCTATATGGGTCACAGTTGACCGTCTGACCAAAATGGCTCATTTCATTCCGACCAAAACAACCGTTAGAGCTCCAGAGTTAGCGAGGTTGTTTGTAGACGGGCTATTTAAATTGTACGGTCTACCTTCCGGCATAGTCAGCGACCGGGACAGTAAGTATACTGGAAATTTTTGGAGGGCAGTATTCCATCATCTCCATACTAAACTTAATATGAGTACCACCGACCATCCACAGACGGACGGTCAAACAGAAAGGGTAAATCAAGTGCTGGAGGATATGCTTCGTGCATACGTCAGCAAGAAGCAGACTAATTGGGAGGAGTATCTCTCGATATTAGAGTTTGCTTACAAGAGTACCAAACATTCAGCTACGGGATATAGCCCATTTATGCTGATGTACGGTTTTCAGCCACGCTCACCCACAGCTGTAGGGTTTAAACAAGAAAAAGTTGAAGCAGCTAGAAACTTTTTAGAGGACCTAAACCAGATGATAGAACATGCTAAGCGTAGCATTAGACAGTCCCAGGATCGAGCCAGGCATTATGCAGATCCACACAGACGGGATGTGCAGTTCTCCATTGGTGAGAAAGTCTACTTGAGAGTCCCAGTTGACTCTAAAACCCTCAAATCAGGAGTGTGTGCTAAGTTGTCTCCAAGGTATTGTGGTCCCTTTACCATCAGTAGGAGACTAGGCGAGGTCACCTATGAACTAGAACTCCCACACAGCAGTAAGGTTTTTCCAGTCTTTCATGTAAGTCAGTTACGAAAAGCCTTAACCAGATCAGACAATCTGGTAGGGGACAATGTTCTAGTTCTCCCATTGGATCCTCAACAACCTCCACATGAACCAGAGGAGATTCTTGATAGTAGAGAGACGCAAACTCGTCATACTCTATACCGAGAATATCTGGTGAAGTGGAATGATCAGCCTGTTGAGAATGCCACTTGGGAAAGAGGCAGCGTCCTTCGTAAGATTTTTCCAGACTTTGTCTTAGAGGACCAAGACGGTTCTTAAGGGGGAGGGAGTGTTACGAGCTCGTAACCAGTGCCGAACCCTAGAGAACACAGATAGGTCAGATACCACAGTCAGGGTCGTGTCCAGTGTACATGACCAACAGGGCAAGACAGTGTGAGTAGTGTGCCCCAGCACGGTCCATAGCCATGGCGGGCCTAACACAGCCTAGGGACCCTGTCAGCAGGATAGGGCCCCCAGTTGGGTCCCGACGTGCAGTCGGCCACGTCAGTGCCACGTGGCCGACACTTGGCAGTAGCATGCTACCAGTCCTCACACTGGGCCAGGAGGGGCTTACTCTATATCAGGGAGTAGGCAAGGTTGGGTGGATCAGTTAGTGTTTGCCCTACTGTGGTGTTAGGACTTATTACAGGAATTGTATACTTATTTTGGAATAGTTGAAATAGGGGGTTCGGGGGGCGGTAGCCCCCCGAGAAACGGGGGGTTTGGGGGGCGGTAGCCCCCCGATATACCGCCCCCCGGTGGGGGGTTTCGGGGGCAACGCCCCCCAATGACGGGGTCGGGGGGCTGCCGGTAGACCCCGGCCCCGACGGTAAGGCCTCTTCATGATTTGGCCTTCCAACTCCCTGAGTGAAAACACACTTTTTGGTGTTTCGCACCCGAAACAGTCGGCAAACTACACAGTTCAAATCTCTGAAACCATATGAAAATGCAGCCAATTTTCTTAAATCATCTACTGATGTCCAGATTTCTAATCAATGTAGCCCGCAGCCATCTGAAACCAAGCAACAGATCTGCATAACAATTGCTTTTTTGATATCCTTTCACATGATACCCATATTGGCAACTATACAAAAAAAAAAAATTGCGTTTTGGGAAACCCTTATGGGAAATCCCGGATTGCAATCCGGAACGCGATCCGGAATTGCTTTTTTGATATCCTTTCACATGATACCCATATTGGCAACTATACCAAAAAAAAAATTGCGTTTTGGGAAATCCTAATGGGAAATCCCGGATCGCGATCCGGAAGGCGTTCCAGATCGCGTTCCGGAACGCGGACTGCAACCTTGTCTGGAAATACAGCATCACAATGCACATATCTCATTTTAGAGTACTCTTTTCTTGGTTGTTTTACTTTGTCCCCAAAATTAACATGAGCGTTGAATTCATAGGAGCAAGGATGTGTATAAAAGGGTAAAAAAGTTCATGATTTGAAGCACACAGCATTAAGATACATAACAATGTAGAATTTTTGAAGTTCTTATTAGAATAATCGTATGTGTGGAAGGAAATATGAAACATTGGATAATTATAGAAGAATGAACACTAAGCCTAATCAAATTGCAGATTATTGGCCATATGTTTGTGGTTGTAAAAATTGGTATATGTGCAAATTAACCTGGATTCAAATTGAAATATGCGAGTCTTCTATTCGCTAATATTTAATCAGAATCACAATGGCCATTTTATTCAGTTTTTGTAACAAAATTGGTACCATAGTTTAGGGAGTATTCTCATTATTGTGTCTGTTAACTTATGTAAAAAACCACGTTGGGCCAGTTGTAATTGGTTAATTGATATTTTTATATTTTAACAAGACATTTCTCATCATTTTGAAGTGGAATAACATATGCAACAAAGGCATAATCTAGTCATCATAAAATGTTCATGGCAGCTTTTCCTGCAAAGACTAGCCTCATGAAATGGTTCATTCTTTCTATCAAGCCGATAGTAAAAGTTGCGACATGGAACTGGGTTTGCTTTCTATAACTTTACCATTACTACTATTACTGGACAATCAATTGACAGGAAAGGCTGCTTTATAGACTTGATTATAGTAGGAAGTTGTAGAATATTTAAATTTTATGCGTAGAATAGTGTCGTAGTGTTGTAATTGTGGGAGATACAGATTAAAATATTTAATTGTATTGTTAAGGAGAGCAACCTTAGAACACAATTATTTTGTTTATGGTTGTCTCATATCCTCTTGTGAATGTTGATGAAGCATTCATTATCCTACCTCCTACTTATCTCAGCCCTTGTCCCTATATTGCACATGTTGCTCAATCCTTACTGTCTGGCCCACTTGATTTTATCTGTCCTTCCCTCTCTTGCCTAATGTTTCTGTTGTTCCCCACAATCCCAGCTCTCCTATCTCGATCTCATCCTTACCTCCATTCTTTTTTTTGACCTCAGTTGTTGCTTCGGCTACCTACCTTTTGTCTCTAGAAGCTTTTCTACCTTGCTACAACGAGCAGAACCATGTCCTAGAAAGGAACTTTTGCTGGTGTTCTCTTGCCTTCCAAACCTCATGTTCTAGCATTGCTTTTCTTTGCAACTATAATATGTTCTATTTTATATCACAGTTTATGAGGAACTTAACTGTTTTTCTGCTATCTGTACTTTCAGGCCACTCTTGCAGATTCATTCCTTGCAGACCTTGAAGATTTATCTGACAACGAAGCGCCTTTAGAGGTAGTTTATTATTTTTGTCACTGAATTCAAAAAATATTTCTAGAAATCTATGAGCAATTTTTTTATTCTAATTTGGTCTTTATTGTTGACCGTTGATTGAAGCTCATTGCTACATAGATTATCAAAAAACTGGGGGTTAAGAAGCTTTCATTTTTTCTGTATATTTATTATCTATATTGCTACTATGGAATCGAGTTCTAGAAGTTTTCGGTTAGTTTCTGGTAGATTTTTAAGGGTGGCTGTTGTTTATTCTTTCTTTCTGTTTTAGAACCTTAAAAATATTCCATAGTTACAATTTTCTAGGTTCTGGGATTTTTTGCTGTCTAGCAGATCTACATATGGGATTAGAATCTTCTACTATTATCTACTATTTTCATATGGTTTGACTAGACTAACAATTGGTCTAGGATTTGAATCTTGCGGTAGTTTACCTTGCGTTACATAACCCAATAGATCTTTTTGGAATATAGCTCAAAGAGGAAGATGGACCAAGAAAAGGTGGAAACAAAGAGATGTACGCAATCGAGAAGGAAGAAGATTGTGATGTAAAGATATGAGCTTTAATAGGGTCCCATCTATTTTAGCTTGACATCAATGAAATAATAACTTTCAACAAATGATTACAATTCTAAAGTAGGTTTGGTTTGGTGTTAGGCTCCAGTCATGGCCCTAACGTTCCCTGGAAGGACCAGTGACGAGGAGGGTCATGTGACCACTAGTGGTGAACTGTAAAGACCCTAAAGGATTGCTTCTAAGATGAGGATAGGAGAACACAATAAGAGAGACTATGGAGCCAAACCGCCCAACCAATCCTAGATCAAACCTGGATCTAGCCCCCAAGCCATGCCATGCGAAGCAAGAGGAGAAGAGAGAAACTGGTAACCTAACCCAATATGTCGACGGGAGAATCCCCACCTCCTTATATAGAGAGTAGAGTCCTATGCATGTAAGCATGCAATCCCCATGTAGGTCAACTATAAATAGACCACATCTCTTCATGCAGTCCTCCTGCCTATATCTGTCACACAGACATGCAATATTCCATATGTCTCAATTAGAGTGTCTGAGTCCTCTCAAGGTAATTAGTCACAAACAGGCCTCGACACGGAATTAAGTCTGGGCGTGACCAATAATCTCGAGTACTGGAGGGCCAGTCTACCATATTAGGACTATTCCAGGTCCTTAACCGAATATGGCCATAACATGAACAATAGGTGGTTAGGTGCCTGCTGCAGCGGGCACAACTTATCCCAATCTGTGAGGGGTGTAGAATTGTTGTGTATGGACTGAGTCAACCACGGAGGTCAGCAGGCAATGACCCTGGGTGGCCCACCCAGGCACTCTAAGTAATTATGACTATTTGTGGGTAAGGGTAAGTTAGGCCATCCTCTGAGGACTGATCACCCTTGCATGGAGGCCAAATACTTCAGGACCAGAATAGTAGGTAAGAGACTTATAGGATTATTTAAGGTTGGGAGGAGAATTCATTCTACACAGTGCACACCGTCTAATCAAATTTGTGTGGAGCTTGAGGAGCCAAGCACCGTACACTTCAGAGGGAATTGTGGATTGCACTTTGAAAAGGGCTGAAAATTGCATTCTTCAAGGGCTAAAATCACACTTCAGAAAGGGCTGTGGATTGCACTTTGAAGAAGGCTGAAACTCGTGTGATTCAAGAGGTAGAAATGCAAATCCTCAAAAGGCATGAAATCGCAGCTGGAAAACGCAGGAAATCGCACCTCAAAAGGGCAAAATTTGGCAGCCTTCGAAATCTGCAAATTGCATGTCTTGAGTAAGATTGGAGTGGAGATCAAGAAGATCAGGTCTGATAGAGGTGTTGAATTTGTGAGTAAAGTCTCAAAGAGTTGTCAAGCATGAGCTTACAACCTCTTACACACTTGAGCATAATGGTGTAGCCAAAAGAGACTATCAAATTCAACTCAAAAGTGGATCTATTGGGAGTTTCCCATGGATTGTTTTGGCAACAGACCCTGAAGCGTTGATATAGCCTCCAATTTCTGTCTACCCAATACAACAGACCCTGAAGCGTCGATATAGCCTCCAATTTCGGTTGATTGTTCAGTTAAAATAGGACTCGAAGCTGCAGCAGAGCAGCCAAACCTACAGTAGAGGAGATCGCAAAGAGAAAGAAGACCTCCAAAGTGATATGATCCAATGATAGACTCGTATGTCTGCCTGGTGGAAGCAGAATAGCTGGATATTGAGCCCATAAGCTACTATGAAGCAAAGGACCATATAGAATGGAAATCAGCCATGAATGAGGAGTACAAGTCACTCATCAAGAATCCGACCTGGATACTAAGAAAGCTACTTTAAGAGAGAAAAGCCATTCAAATGCAGTGGGTTTACTACACCAAACAGAATTTGATGGCACAATCGATAGGCACAAGGCAAGATTGGGTGCGAAAGGTCGTTATCGAAAAGCAAGAATCGATTATGAAGAAAATTTTGCACCAACTATAAATTTTGGTTCGATTAAAGCCATCCTTTCAATTTTTGCAGCACAAGATATGGAAATTTTGACATCAAGATGACCTTCTTGAATGGTGAGCTTTAAGAAGAGATCTACATGATCTTGTAGGAGATTTTGTCAAGGCAAAGAAGATGACGTTTGCATACTTAAGAAAAGCTTTTATGGATGAAAGCAAGTTTCAAGAGTCTGGAATAAAAAGCTCAATAAATTTTTGACAAACTCTATTTGCAGCCAAGCAGAGCAGATCCTTGTGTCTATCAAAGCACAAAATCGATTGTTGTGATCTTTATAGATGCTGGAATTATGCTTGTCAAAGGTCACTTGATGAGGTTGTCAAACAAATTGGGACTCTTTTGAAGGTAAAAATAACCAATGTCGATTGCTATGTTGGACTGAAAATCAGTTGAAATAGGTCGTTACGTGCTGCTTTCTACATCAGCTAAGAGAAGTACATTGACAAATTTGTCAAAAGATTTGGTCCAAATTTGAGCAGCAGATTATGTGCAGCCTTGGAAGAGGACATTAAGTTTCTTTGAATTCAATAAAGTTAAGCAATAACTTGCAAATTAGCCATCATCTGCCAGATTAGGAATCAGTTATGGATTGGTTGCATGTCAATATCAGCAAATAAGAAGCGAACAATCCAAAAGGATTCATATAAGCAAATAGGGTCGAAAAGGTACCGAATGGAACTATAAATCAAAGGTTCGAACCACTAGGAAAGCCTTTTTCTTTGTCATTGTTGGGCGAGAGAGGGTTGAGAGAGAGCAAGTGGAGAAGAAGAAGTAGATTTTAGAATCTAGATAGATGGGTGTTTGAGAGATGGATTTTAAAAGAGTAGGTTTCAAGAGAGAGAATGTGTGAGTCTAGAGAGGAGTGAGTGAGAAAGGGGAGAAATAGGTGAGTCGAATTTAGATCAATGATACTATGAATTAGAACATAGATAGGAGTGTTAGATAGATCATAAGGGAGAGAATCTAATATAGGACAAGGGGAAGATAGGAAAGCGAAATAAAAGCGGAGGGTTTATGATACATAGTTTAGGTTATAGGAGAGGGGAATCAGAATTAGCTATTAGAATATAGGGTTTAGGGTGGATAGTAGATAGAAGATACTAGCTAATACCTGCCATGTCAAGATCTAGGGATCCCTTACGGGATCATGTGACGATTGCTTCTAAATATGGCACCTCAGGCACGAAGAGGTGGACTTGCAAGTATTGCGGCATCAATTACACAAGTGGCCCCACTAGGATAATGGTGCAACTTTTATGTTTGTGTGGCTTCGAGATTGCTGCTTGCACACATGCATTAGAGGCACCACTTATACATGTCACTGCTGCAAAGGAAGCTAGTCCTTCAACCACTAAACATGAGCATTTATTGTCCCACTCTTGGATCCCAAATTTCTATGCCAAATGCCAAATGCATTATGTTAGTAGCTATACACTACAATTTGCTACTAGTTAGTTCTTCAAATTTGACTGTTGAACTTTCAAATTTGTAAACAATAACTTCTTAGGTTGTTTGTAATCAAATACTGTGTCCATTGTCATTGTAATTTCTTTCAACGAACGCAGCTGAGCCTTGCACCTTATGACAACTGATAGCTCCCACATCCATCTCTTCTCGGGGAGAGACTGCAGCTTAGGGTTAGGTGGATTGGTTCATTCATGGCAGCCCCTACAAGCCCTGCATTATCAAGGGCAGTGTGACGTTCCATAGGTGAAAGGGAAGAGGAACAAAGTTAGCTTGCTAGTGAACCTCATTGCTTTCAATGCACTCCCTAAGGTTGCTTAAAATTTCTTTATAGTCGGTATTTTAATTACTCAGTAGAATCATAAGAGCGACTGCAGTAGCAAAAGGCTTTCTAATTTGCAATCTAATAAGTATTTGTGCCCATCAGATTAATATTCCATCCATTATTCACAAATCCTAGCTTAACTATTTTTTGCACATCAACAGAGCATGGATGTTGGATATTTGATCTTCAAAATTATTTTCTGATGTATGAAAAAGCTAAAGTGTTGATTATACCTTGACATTTAAATTTTCAATTTCTTGACTTTTATATTTTTTGAAATTTACAATTTGTTAAGTGCATAAGTGGTGCCCTACCATAGAAAGGACAATGATGTGAAGATGTCTTGAAAAGTTAAGTATGAAAGAGATGAAACCCCCAAAGACTTTGAAAATTAGAACTTCTTTGTGCTATACTTTGTTGGACCCAATTTTGTAGAAATTTTCACATCTACTTCAATGACTTGATCTAGGGAACATATAGGCACAATAAGATGAACACTCTCTTTTAATGAGTTTTATCATTAAGTTAAACCATTGAATACAATAATACATTTAATTGCATGAAACATATAATTACAACTTTCCTTTCCTACTTGCTAAGCTTTTCACTTATGATTTTGCATGCCCTTTTTAGTGTGTAGGAAACTTTTGAGCTATTTCATGAAGGCATTTCCACTAGTGATTATGAAAACATGTTTGATCCATGCACAGATCACCAATGTTAAGTGACTTCTATGCTACTTTTGATTCTGTATGACTTTCAATGTTCTTAAATCAAAAGGATTTCGCATATGAATCTAACATATCCTAATCAGGCTAGTTGTGGTCTCAGGATGAGGCTGAGGCTGGGGAGGAAGTCGAAAATGAGGATGAAGAGATGGCTGATATTGAGGCGCTGAAGTATGATGACCTTGACACTGTAGCTAAGCTACAAAAAAGTCAGCGGTACCATGAAATTATGAAGGTTAGTTTTCTGGTTAATTGGTCCATTCTCTTTTTTGATTAAGGACAACATTTTGCTCTTGCACTTGCCATGACGTTACAAAAGTAAAATTTGCAACACTCTTTTTTGTAGGAGATTAGTATTTGTTTCATCCATTGCTGTCTATTTTCTAAATCTGTGATCAAGTTCATAACATGGTATCAGAGCTCCACTTTTGAGGTTACTTGGGAGATCTTTTTGCTATCGATTGATCTATACACATTTTTCTTTTTAGCAAATGATGGGGTTGGATGTATCTCTGATTGCAATCCACTTGTAGGCTTCATTTTCTCTAGCAGTTGTTTTTAGGGGCACTTTGCTTTCCAACTCTTGACAAAGTGCTTCTTTGGATCCATTTTCTATCAACGATCAATTGCTTGTAATTCTCATCCATTGGTGACTGCCAGTTCGGAGTTTATTTTGCTCATTGTTATCAGGGATCCTTATCTCTTTGTGTAGATAGTAGTATACCCCCTTTTGTGATAAAATCTATAAGGTCACCAACCGTCAATGATGAATGCTCCGAATCGTAAGCCGTATGGTGTACCCTACTCCCTGGATCCACCGTCAATGTACCTCAACTGTCCATCCCTGTATACTGCTCTATGTCCTGCATTCTTGGCTTCTTGAAGAGCTCGCCGTCTCTCAACCTGGATGTGTGTCAGATCCTCATCCATAAATATAAGAGTGCCTCGTAGTTTAGCCGGTTGTCTAAGTGTATCTCTGCGGCTTATCTCAAGCTGAATTGGAGTGCAAGAGTCGTATTATCCTTTCTGGTTTGCCATGTCGCCTCTATGCCTCTGCAGTGGTGATTGTGTTGTCTCGAGAAAATGGGTAGCCTCGGCAAGAGCATTCTGTGTCTCTCTTACCCGGATATAAAGTGCTTTTTGTTCCCTTGATTTTTCCTCACTAAGTGTAGCTGAGATAACTGTTAGGGACCCGACTCCCTTGGGTCCCAAACCCAACTTGAAGCTGAACGTCGATAGGGCCCGTCGACTTGACCAGTGACGACCTGCATGGTTGCCACGTGTTGTGATCTAGGATGTGTGCTAGGCTTGGAGACTCCTACTGTGGAGGTATACAAAGAGAGGAGGTCTCAATAACCATTCATTCTATCTACCTAGGAGAAGGTGGATGGTGAGCTCTTGTGCACAGTCAGGAAGTGTGCTAGCCTGAGGTGGGAGATGGCTGATGGCTCTGGCAGTGGTAGGGGACGCTGTCAGGGTTGGAGGTCGGATCTGCTTGTCACAGGTCACGGGCCAAAGCACGAAGGGTGGATCTGGATTGGATCCTACGGTGGTCTGTCGCAAGCAGGGTCTGTTGGTGGGGCTGCGCTGGTGGGTCCTTTGGTGGGGCTGTGCTGGTGGGTCCTTTGGTGGAGCTGCGCTGGTGGGTCTGCAGCTAGGGGTCCGTTAGGGTGGCCAGGTAGGTTGCTGACCTGGTTGGTAGCCAACCTGCCACTTCATCCTTTAGTCTACGTGGATACCTTGTTGGCAGGGGGTTACAACTCCCTAAGATCTTCGACTGCCTTGAAGGTTCCGTACACCCCATACCAGTGACGATGCACCGTATCTGCCCATCCATAGGGTCACAACCGACCCACCCCCCATGCATTGGAGCTATCGGTCCAATTTGGTGAAATACTTTTGGGTCCATTAAGTTGTCCATCCGAGGTAAGGGATGACGGTTCTTAATAGTCATTTCATTAAGCTTTTTATAATCGACACAAAGACGAATACCGCCGTCTTTCTTGCCGGTTAACAAAATAGGAGCTCCCCAAGGGGATTTACTGGGCCTAATATGGCCCTTACGTAATAACTCCTTAAGTTGACTAGCAACTTCATCTTCTTCCTTCGGGCTCATCTTGTAGGGAAAAAGCGATATAGGAGAACTGTCGAGAAGAAGATCTATGTGATGGTCTACTCCCCGTGAGGGGGGAAGATCCTCAGGCAACTGCTTAGGGAATATATCACTATATTCCTCCCTAAGTCTTTTAAAGATTTTGCCCTCTGGCGTAGATTCTAGATTATCATCAGAAAAAGACAACGCTGTAGGGAAAGACGATACATCAACATTGAAATTATGAGTACGATTCATCTTGCAAATAACATAAATATGAATGATACTCAGAATCCAAAATACATTGATTAGCCTCATGAGCAGTTACAAAAGGTAGATCGGGCTCATCGCCTTTAAGACAAACCAAAGAGCCATTATGCAAGAAAGATATACTATGAGACACATAATCTTTCTACATAGTTCTGAATCTTCAACGGCACGTGGGGGACAAAGTGGTCCCAGACCTGTTGCTCCCCACCAGCTGCCATCCTAACCACATACTTGTGGTCACTTGGTGCAGTTGCCAACTGCAGCTTCTGCACCAACTTAGCATTAGTAAAATTATGCGTAGAACCGTCATTAAAAAGAACACTCACGGGTTGGCTACCTACGAACCCACTCATACGAATGAGGTCGTGAGGTCCAAAAACCGCAGTGTTGAAACAACAATTCATACAAACTGTTTCATCTTTAAAAGATACATCAATGCAAGAAATAGAAGAATCACCTGGGGCCTTAAAGAAGTGGCCACCCTTCTTCCGTCTCTTCGGGCAGTTTTGGAAAGGTGCCCCTTCTCCAGGCAGGAGAAACACAACCCGTTGCTTTTGGCCTTATCAAAGTTAGCTCTGTCCAACCGAGGGCGCTTCTTTTTCTTTTCCGAAGGGGAAGCTTTGTCAACAACATGCTCTTTGCCCTTTTTGAAAGGAGGGCCCGAAGAGGGTTTGTCTTTGGATTCAGGCTTTTGCTGCTCTCTGCGGATCACTGTGTGCGTGTCGTCAAAAATTCAAGTGAAATGCATAGCATCCTCTAAGGATTGTGGGTGATTGTGGCGGACCTCCAATGATATTCTTTGGGCAGCTTAAGGAGCACTCCGTCTATGCAGTTAACAAACCGCGAAGCTGCCTCTTGGAAGTCTTGCAAGTAGACATCCAATGGTTCGTCCCCATTTGCAAAGTTGCAAATCGACGATAATATTCAAAATCGTCAAGGATAGGTATAAAGGCGGTCTTAAAGGCTACCTGAAAGTCATCCCAAGTAGTTGGGACCGTTGCTCGATCTTTAAGATTCTGCCACCATGAGTACGCCTTACCGCGTAAAAACATGATGGCCGTAGCAATCCGCGAGCTATCTGGTAGATCGTGCATGGAAAAATGCGAAGTCCATCGATCCAACCAAGCCAAGACTACATCTTGGTGTCTATCCTTTTTCTCTCTGGTGAAAAACTCCGGAGTAAACATCGGGTTGAGGAGTGCCTGCCGAGATTGGGACATAGCCTGCATTTTGGCCTCCGCCCGTTCATGTTTAGTCCGCATGTCAACAATTTGTTGCTGTAACAAATTAATTGCACGTGTCATATTCTCCATATCAGTCCCGACGGGACTTGGAGCTCGAGTTTCTTCCATAGGAGTGTCCATGGCAAAAGCAGTATGTAGCTAGAAGCTTGAGGAAAAACGGAGAACAACAGTATCAAAACCGTTAAAAACTGATAACTAGAGAAGAAGGGCTCAAGAAAACAAGTAAACTTGAGCACTAATAAACTCTACAAACAACTTTGAGAATGGGGTAGAGGAAAGTGAACGTACCTCCTTTAGCCCCTCCCCAAAGCTCCTCTCCTTCCTCATGCAAACAGGTGGGGCACAAAAAAGGCCCCATTTGTCCCTTCTAGGCCTTTCATACCATGTGGGGTCACCAAAAGGTGCCACATGGCCCATGGACCCCAAAGACTATTAAACTAAATTAAGGCCCCTTCTCCCACCTCCGACTCCTACATACTACAGTTCCTCTCCAACCTTTAACAGTTCTTTTAATAAAAAAAGAAACCCAACCATAAACTGTAAGTTGATAAACAAAAATCAGATGTTTATATCTTTCCAATCCTAGAAAAGGTTTTAAAGGAAAGAGATAAACACAAAAAACAACCAGTTTATTCCCCTAGTTCTAATTCCCAAAAGAAGTTCCATCTTTTCAAGAATAAACTTGAACAAATGTCTAGGAAAACCAAACAGCCACATTCCAATAAAAGGAATACCAAACCGCAAAGGCAATAATGGGAACATGTGCACTTTAAAGAGAATTGACTGCTCTGATACCAAATGTTACAACTCCCTAAGATCTTCGACTGCCTTGAAGGTTCTGCACACCCAATACCAATGACGACGCACTGTATCCGCCCATCCATAGGGTCACAACCGACCCACCCCCATGCATTGGAGCTATCGACATAAACATGCCCAGTCAAGCCTCCTACGATAACTGGCGTCCCATACCACCAGCCATCGCACTCGGCTCTCCCTAGCATACATCTTCTGGCCTGGAGATACATCTTGGCTAATGCACGTGCTCTCCATCCACCACATCCCGAGTAGACCGAGTGAATGGAAAGAGGGAAACCCCACCACTATATAGGCATAGCATACTGGGTCCCATCGAGCACGGTCCTGCCGGCGACACATGACCACCTAGGATGGTGACACGTGGCACCCAAACATGTCCATAACTCCAGACCTGCGTCATGCCCCTTGCGAGGCCGTCACTGAAGGGCGTACCGTCATGGTACATAACACAGGGAATAACCTAAGGTGGCAAGAGTACACACTGCATGATGGAGAGGCACATCCTCTTGGAGTTAGTTTCATGTGAAGGGGGAGGGGGGAATGGAATCCTATCTATTCTCACATCTCTCTCTTGGTTGAGTACAAATCTTGGTGGCAGCCATGGACAATACCACAGTCCACTTTGTTTGTGTCCAGTTTGCAAGTTTGAGTGTGGGAGAGTCGAGACTTCTTCTTCTCTTGTAATCTTTTCTCTTCCTCTTGCCTATCCTCATAATAGCTGAATTATGGATCCTAGCCCTTCCACACAACCTACTTCTCCTCCTACTGAAGCTATGGCACATGCTTCTACCTTGGATTCCGATACTTTGTTGTCGGCTATCAACAATCTACAACATTAGATTGTTGATATGCAAGCAAGACAAGCAAAGGATCTGCAGGAATTGAGGGAGCTAACGAATAAGATCAACCTAGCTATCATGTACTTGCGAGGTAAAGCTTTAACCTGGTGGCAGGACTTGAGGGGTAAGCCTGAAGCTCTGACGTTGTGGGAAGATTTTTGCAAGGCCTTTAAGGTGGCCTTCCTTCCTATACTAGATGATTTTGACTTCTATTGTCAGTATTGATGATACAGATGGGGAACTGGCCTCTGGATCAGTACTTGCAAGAATTCCAAGAGGTATATTCTCATTTTGCTACTAGAATACATCCTCTGTTGGTTAAGTTGCATTTTATTCTAGGGTTGCCTAGAGACTATTAGCTAGAGGTTAGGAGGAACCAGTCTCTTACCCTCAATGAAGCGGTTCGCTTCGCTCGTAAATACGATGATACTTGTATAGTGGCTAGGCATGAGCCTGGGGTTTCACCCTAAGCAAATGGTAAGAAACCATTCTTTTCAAAGAAAGGAAAAGTTAAGGCGAAAGAAGTGTCTGCCGGTCCAATTAAGTTGAAGAAAAGATCTTCTATGGACCAGGAGACTTTTGCTAAAGTTAGAAGCGACAATCTGTATTTCAATTGTATGGAACCTGGTCATGTAGAGAAGGAATGCCCAAAGAAACGGAGGCAAACTAAAGGGGCATCTCTAGCATTTCATGTATTGATCTTTCCTTTGCTAGTAATTTTGTGTGTGAGCATTGTCGTTTTAACACGACAGTTTTGGCCCACACGACGTCATTTGGATGAAAGGGGTTGTTGGTGGCCAAGCCGTGACAGTTTTATTTGACAATGGTTCTACACACAATTTTATTAACTCTAACTTGTTGCAGAAGCTAAAGGTGGAAACAAGGCAAAGTGATCACGGATATGTTGTGAAGTTGGCAACGGGAGCGGAAAGCCAAGTATGGGACCGGATAGTCCCTCATCTGCCGATTCAAAGACAAGCCTATAAGGATAACTTAGACTTTCACATTATGAATCTAGATAAAGTAGATGTAATACTTGGTAAGGAGTGGTTCTATGAGGGGAATGAGTCCTTGAAGAAAAACTATGTAACTCAGAGTTTGTCGTTCTTGCATAATGGCTCACTCATCGAATTGAATGGAAATGTGGATATTTCTTCTCCTTATATGCTTTCTGCTTTAGAAACAGTTGAATGCATGAATATTGTAGATTGTAATTCTTACATGTGTTGGTTGAAGGATTTCACTTATCACAAAGAATGCAATTTAAAAAATTATAACATGCAATTAGCGTTAATGTCTAACAACCTAAAGCAAGAAAATTCATCGGAAGGTGAAACCTTTAGGAAACTTAGACAAGAATTTAACGATGTTTTAAAAAGGTCAAGTGGAGGCATACGTTCGCAAGTGAGGACAATGCCAAGTAAATAAAGCTGAAAGACTTAAGGCAGTTGGCTTGTTACTTCCCTTGGAATTTCCCGAAAGAAGTCGGAAAGTATTTCCAAGGATTTTGTGGTTGGGCTACCTCGGACGAGGAAGCAAAACGATGCTATTTGGGTTATAGTTGACAGACTAACCAAAATGGCGCAATTGATTCCAAGCAGGCAGTCTGTCAAAGCTTCTGAACTTGGTCAGATGTTTGTAGAAAAGTGGTTCAGGTTGTTTGGTTTGCCGAATGACATTGTTAGTGATCGGGATTCTAAGTTCATTGGCAAATTTAGGCAAACGGTCTTTGAGAAATTGGAGACCACCGTAAGTCTAGGGTCTATAGATCATCCTGAAATGGATGGTCAGACTGGAAGGACGAACCAGTCTATTGAAGACATGCTTCTTGCATATGTTTATAGAAGATAGTCGGATTGCAGAAATTACCTTCCAATGATTGAATTTGCGTATAACAACACAAAACATTCAATGACGGGTTTTAGTCCACTCACTCTGATGTTTGGTTTTCAACCTAGAGCTCCAATCTCAGTAGGCCTCAAAAGCCTCAAGGTTAAAGTTGCGGTTGATTTCTTGCATGATATGCAAGAAATGCTGCTTGTTGCTCGTGATAACGTAAAAAACGGCTCATGATAGAGCCCAATTTCATGCTAATCAAAAGCGACAACCTAGAGTCTATGAGGAAGGGGTTTGGGTGTATCTTAGAATCCCAAAAGACTCTAAAGTACTAAAGACTGGGAAATTTCCTAAGTTGTCGCCTCGTTATGCTGGGCCTTTCCAGATTGTAAAGAAACTCAACCGGAATGCCTATCAATTAGACCTTCCTCAGGGAGTCAAGGTTCACCCAGCTTTTCACATTAGTCGTTTAAAGGAACGTCTTGGTGAAAGGATGAATTGATTCTACGGGATAAGCTAGTTCAGCTTGAGGACCTAACATCCTTTGTACCTTTTGAACCACAGGCCTTTGTTGATGTACGTCAACGTGGGCTCAGAAACCAACATGTAACTGAGTACTTAGTTAGTTGGAAAGGAAGTTCCGAAGATGAGGACACTTGGGCCACCCATATATTTTGATATTCAATTCCATAATGCATGAATCGACTATCTTCTACAACATCTACTTGAGAAATCATTGGCCTCACATGCCAAAACACTTTCCTAGATTTTTCAAAAGAGTAGACCAACAAGCTGAATTTCTGTCACTTCTCCAAACATGAAAGGCAAACTTGGCTATAACAAACACTAGAGCTAAAGAGCAAAGCTGATTGGCTCCTTTCCATTCACATGCAAGGAATATGAATGTGCATCAAAACCAAAACTTGTGACTGTAGCAGTTTGTTTGTTCATATGCACATCTCCACAGTGACTCACTTTAGCAACTTACAAGAATTGAATTCTCAGCCAGATTTGGAGTTCTCAATTTTATCTTTGAGACAGGCAATATTTTCAGAGTCCCTAAAGACATTGTGTATTTTTGTCTAACATGGCAGAAAGATACAGTAAAAGAAAATCTCTATAAGCTTTGACACTCAAAGGTAGATCATTCAGACAAAGGAAGATGGATTTTTTTTTACATCCCTAAATGCTGTTTTTTCCCACTGGGCCACCCCAACACATAGTTAAAAAAAAAACTATTTGCAACGTTCCGATCCGGAATGCTCCTGGATCCTGGAACTGTTCCAGAACTCTCCTTCTGAAACACTCCGGGAACGCAGTGTTCTGGAACGCTGAGCCATCTATGGTTCGCAAGTACCACTGCCCACGTCTTTGTTTCTTCCTTGTGCTGTACTATCATATGCTCCAAGGCTTGGATCTTGGCGTCATTTACCTGGGCCAGTAACTCAATTGCTTGCTTTTGAATAATTCTGGCATGAGGGCATTGATTTCTTCCATCATAGTAGTCTTGTCCACTCGTAGAGCCTGCACATCTTGTATTAGGTTAGCCATGTATCTTTTCATTGTCCGGAGCTCGATTGTGAGCTGCTTCATTTTCTGGTTTTGTGGCATATGTCATAGGTTTTGAAAGGAGAGAGAGAGAGAGAGAGAGAGAGAGAGAGAGAGAGAGAGAGAGAGAGAGAGAGAGAGAGAGAGAGTAATTTGCTTGTTGCTTGTACAGAAAGTGGAAAGTGCTATTGAGAATGGATGCGACAATTCAGGAGTGCGAGTTGTTTCGGAAGATGACCAGGAATACCAACTAATTGTTGATTGCAATGCCTTATCTGTTGATATTGAAAATGAGATTGTGATAATACACAACTTTATACGTGACAAGTATCGATTGAAATTCCCAGAGTTGGAATCTCTGGTTCTTCATCCGATTGATTATTCTCGTGTAGTGAAGAAAATTGGAAATGAAATGGATCTTACTTTAGTAGATCTTGAAGGACTTCTTCCATCTGCAACTATCATGGTGGTCTCTGTTACAGCTTCAACTACTAGTGGTAAGCCACTTTCAGAGGAGAATCTGCAGAAGACTATCGATGCTTGTGACCGTGCCTTGGCTCTTGATGAAGCAAAGAGAAAAGTTTTAGATTTTGTAGAGAGCAGGATGGGTTTTATAGCTCCAAATTTATCAGCCATTGTTGGCAGTGCTGTCGCAGCAAAACTTATGGGTATTGCAGGTGGACTTTCTGCTCTTGCTAAAATGCCAGCTTGCAATGTCTTAGCACTTGGGGCGAGAAGAAAGAATCTTGCTGGATTTTCAACTGCAACATCTCTTCCTCACACTGGTTTTGTTTTTCACACTGAGATTGTGCAAAGTACTCCTCCTCCACTAAGAATGCGTGCGTGCCGCCTTGTGGCTGGCAAGACCACCCTTGCTGCTCGTGTTGATGCAACAAGAGCAGACAAATCTGGGAAGTGTGGAAGAGACTTGAGGGAACAAATTCGCAAAAAGATTGAGAAGTGGCAAGAGCCTCCACCTCCAAAGCAACCTAAGCCCTTGCCAGTTCCAGACTCTGATCCAAAGAAAAAGCGTGGAGGACGTAGATTGCGCAAAATGAAAGAAAGGTTGGCCGTTCTGTCGTACCAGAGGTTTTTGTTGCAATTTTTATTAGTTCTAAGGTGAATTGATGCTTATATATTTCAGCTTGCCAACTATTGAAAGATGAACATATTCATCCTTTTGATATGCTCTTGGGGTGTACATCTGTTCTGAAGGTATGAGATGACCGACTACCGTAAACTTGCAAATCGAATGAAATTTGGTGTCCCTGAAGAGAGCTCACTGGGTATGTGATTTAGGATTCCCAGGATTTGGATATAGGCTGTTGATTCTAAAGTTAATTTTGTGTTTTCTTGTGCAACCTCAGTATTGGAGAGTTCAGTTACAGCTGTGTTATTTTGCATAAAATTTCTCTTTCCCCTTTTTGGTGAAAAAGTGCACCAAAATTTAATGCAACAATCCAAATCAACTGACATACTATTTTGAAAATGGTGCAGCTAACTAAAATGTGAAACCGTGCTTTAAAGTTCTAATTGTTGTGTGCAGGTGATGGATTGGGAGAAGGTTATGGCATGCTTGGACAGGCTGGTAGTGGCAAATTACGGGTGTCGATTGGCCAAAGTAAACTAGCTGCAAAAGTTGCAAAAAAGTATGTACCTTTCATGTGCTAGCAAACTTCAAGCTGAGATAGCAAAAGATAAAGCTATACAGATTGTCTACCTCCATCTTTTTAATAAGTTTATTGAATCTGTGTGGATAAAAAGGTTGGAACATGATTCGTCTATGAACTATCTGAATGCATGGATTTGTCCTAATTCTTTGTATTGGTATCCTGGCAAACCATAACGAGACCTCGTTAAACTTATCTACCTCATAAGTTCAAATTTTGTTCTCGTGGATTTGTTTATAAAGGTTTCTTCTAATGCTCCTGTAAACCAAGAAAACATGGCTTAGATCCAGTAGTGTACTTGAACGAAGTGTTATATGCCCCCACTGCTACCTAGACTTTTGAATCACAATCTTGCTTGCTTTGAAAAAGCGATCCTCGTTAGAATGTACACATTAGGCTTGTTGGTACAGTATACCTGGCCATGGGCAGGAGGAGGATTATATGGTGTCCTTTTGCTGTGCTTGATTGCTAGGACTCTGGTTAATTTTAATATTATTATGTTTGTAGTGTGAGTTTATAGAGTGAGTGCACCTGTTAAAGATCTCAGCTCATTGGCTGCACTATATCTGCATACCATAATCTCCTTATTCCCCTACTATTTTAATGACAGTATTGCAATGGCCACTGTAGGGTTCTTCTATAGCCAAATAGCTGTTGATTCCAAACAAACTAACTCGACAATTTTCACCAGATTCAAAGAGAAAAATTATGGAAGCAGTGGTGCAACATCAGGATTGACATCCAGTCTTGCGTTTACGCCAGTTCAGGTATGCGGAAAAGTGAGCTGTGAAAGTTAGAGAAATATAAAATTTTAGTGACGTATATATAACAATCGTTTTATGAATATCAACAAGAATTTCTTTTTCTACCATCAGATACTTTTAGCCTTGTTGCAAACACAGACGTACTTACTCACTCTCTCTCTCTCTCTCTCTCTCTCTCTCTCTCTCTCTCTCTCTCCTCACTTTTTGTACTCTCTTTTGTCTTATGTTGATCCCGTTCACAGGCAGCTGCATTTTTTGACAGATGCCCATTGCAGCCATACTGCCTCCATTGCTCTGCCCTGCCTCTTGCCTCTTGTTCCATTTGTTAGTCCCTCTTGTTAAGGCAGTAGGTTCCTTTCTAAGGCATCAACCTATGATTTTCTGGCAAGAACTTTTAGCCCCTAATTGTTAAGGTGGTCTTTTCCTTTTCTAAGGGTACCAGCCCTCTTTGTCTGAAGCTGCCTCTGTGTTAGGACAGGGCTTGAGCATTGTGCTAGCTATGCAGCAGGGGCAGTTGTGCACCTGATCTACAGCCACCTTCCGTCACCGATTTCTTCCAAGAAATTTTCTGACTATCGCTTGGCTGAAAAGGCATTCTCCCACAAAAGCCGTCTCTGGTATTCATTGAATATGAGACCAGAGCCAATGCTTGACAATTTCAAGAACTTCTTGCCAATGATGAGCTAAAGAAGAAAATTACCTCATTTGATCTATACACTTGGACCCATTATGATACCACTTCTACACAATTTCCACAACCACCTCTTATCTCCACCTTCTCCAGACCCTCTGACCTCTCGTTTTACATGATGCCATTGATCAGTTGAAATGTAATTGTGCTTGTGATATTGAACGCTTTGAAGATAAACTTCTTATTCATGTCGTAGACATTGTATCTCCTGTTTGAGTCATGCCCCATTGTAGTCTTTAGTTTCCTGGTCTCCTAGTACACTAATATTATAACAGGATCCATAAGCTTGGTGACTCTATGATGAGGTCAATCATGGCACCATCATCATTGGTCATATCATGGCGAGGCCGTCCTTCACATAGGGGTTCTTAGTCTTGCAGAGACTTGACAGCTGCATGCTTTTGGACTGTTGGCTTTGGAGCACATCACTCCACTTTTGACTAGATGCACTCATTGACGAGGTGAGGTTCATGAAGATTTAGGAAGGAGAGAGTCTATTGCTGCTTTGTAGACCTCAAGCTTGCCTTTGATTTAGTACCACACCGTATGCTTATCCAATGTTAAATCCATTTCTCATCTGATATATTATTGGCCATCATTGCAGTATATAAGAGGGTGGTGAGATGCTTGAAATCTTCCAAGGGCATATTTGAGCTAATTACCAACACCATAGGAGTGAAGCAAGAATGTTTGCTCTCTCTACATTGTTTGATCTCTATTTTGAAGAGCTTGAGACAGCTTTAAAATAGAGAGATGTATTGGTATCTATCTTGTTATGTGCATATGATGTGGTATGGGTCGCCTTGAAATGTGGGCAAACACATTTGATGGAAACTATGATTCTTTTTTTACCTTCAAGGCCCTCTTATCCACTACTATATGGCATTCCTAGTCTATATGACTTTGTTGCGATATATTTGAGTTTGTATTGTGCAAACTTGACGTACTTCAATTAGCATGGTATCTTTGTACACTTTTGGATAGACCTTCTTCCCATGGCTACATGTGTTCATGGTTGATCATGTATGTAGTCCTACACTGCCTATTGTTTTGCTCTAGCATGAGTCAGATATTGGAAGCATGGTGATTTTTTTCATGGCATGCTACATAACATTCCCTTACGAATAGCAGAGTTCTTTTATGGGCATATGGTAGCAGAGTTCCCGTGGTATGATATTTCCTTATGCGCAACATTGTTTTCGAGGCACACAGTGATGATGCCTTGTGATATGTCTGTTGAAAAGTAATGCCTATAAGTGGCCCACTTGGCCAAATAGCTCACTCTAAGGATTTCCAAAGTCCTAAAGAAAAGACACTTCATTCAACATATTCTAACACCTTACATCCATTCTTGATGAACTATGAAGATGGGGAGTGTGTGTGTGTGTGTGTGTATACGTATACATTCCATGCGGTGTACATGAGGTGCTTGCCTCATGGGGGACTTGAAGGACCCACACCTCTCTCTTGCTAGCAACTTATTTCTTCTTCTAAGTTTTGGTTTTGTGAGATGCTGATGTTTTTCATAGCTAACTTTTTCAAGCTTTCATGGTTGATCTAGCATTGCAGCCAAGATACTCCATAGGTAGGTCATGCAATTTATCATGGTATTAGAGCAGGTTGTGCAGCCTGTGAGTCTAAGAGTGAGAGAAACATCAGTGCTTAAATTCTTGAGAAGATTCTTCATCTTCTACAAGCACCTCAATCCAATCCAACTAAGAGCATCTGCAACTATAGGAAAATTAGTAATTATTCTTCCACAGAGGACACGATGCAAGTTCGAATAAATCAAACTAATATCAGTGTCTTCAATCGTGATTTTTATCTGATCTATGTACTAATAGAACAATATTTATTCTGATTGAATATGCGTGCAAAAATTATATGCGGAAGTATTAGACTATATGCAGAAGTATGAGACAACTTAAGACAATATAGACAATATGAAACTATTGATCAAAAATGAATTTTTATAACTCTGAATCTGATTCATCAATATACATCTCTTGCTGTCTCATCTCGTTGTTGTCTCTCTGATTGAGTGTGTTTCAACGAGTAGTGCATATATAATATATAGAGGCTGCTTTTGATTTGTAGAATTTAGATAAGGTTGAATTCTTGCATTGTTGGATAGCTGTTGGCAAGGGTAGTGTTTATGATCCAAAAACTTTCTAATTTTGGCTAGGTTTTGGAAAAGCTTTTTGGAGGAGCTTACACACAAAGAGGGCGCACTTCTGTGGGGCATTTGTTTTCTGATCCTTGTGGATCTAGTGCATGTCTATCAAGGCCATTCCAACTGCTGGTTCCCTGACTTTGATCAGGTCCTCTTTGAGCTTGCGGCATCATGATTACTACGGCGTCTAAGTATAGTTCTTGAGGTTTTTGCATTTCGTGAACTGGCGTTCGGCGGGATTACCTCCTTCAGCATATTGATCTTAGCCCGACTTGTAATCTTAGGGTTATCAGTCATGTGTGAGGAAGATGACGCTGCGTCTGGGTCCATTCAGACTGACTTCAAGGAGTCCAAACACCTCCTTTTTTCCTTTTCTGCTCACGTAGTTGGGTTCATCCCTGGAAGGGTTGCCTTGAATGGCTACATACCCTACTTTCTTTGGGTTGAAACGACTAGCTGTTGGAACTTGTTTCTTTCTGATTCCTTTCACGTTAAGCTTCTATTTGATAAAGATTTTCGCTATGGAGTTCTTGGAGAGAGTCTGTTGGGTAAATCAAGTAAACTTGATGGCACTAACTACAAGGTGTGGAAGTTCAAGATGGCTAAATGGATAAGAATTGTCGGGAGATAGTTATAGGTAGAGAGCCTGTACCTATGGGGCCCCACGTTGGGTCCCAACATGCAGTTGGCCACGTCAATGCCATGTGGCCGACACTTGGCAGTATGCATGCTACCAGTCCTCACACTGGGCTAGGTGGGGCTTGCTCCATATCAGGGAGTAGGCAAGGTTGGGTGGATCGGTTAGTGTTTGCCCTACTGTGGTGTTGAGACCTCTAACAGAGAGTCACATCTACAAATGAAGGACAATCATCCTTTGAATGGCCTGGGAGATAAAAAGACAATGCTTCCCTTTCCAAACCTCAACTCCAA